>RRYC01000169.1:0-73710 GCA_004016185.1 Quambalaria eucalypti
GATTTGTGTTGCTGTGTGTTGTGTCGTGTTTGTTGGTCTATATCGTCGTGGGGGGGCGGGGGCGGGGGGGGGGGGGGGGGGGGGGGGGGGGGGGGGGGGGGGGGGGGGGGGGGGGGGGGGGGGGGGGGGGCTCAGCTACCGCTCGGGAAGTGAATGGCCGTGCGGCATGGAGTGACGTGGGCGAAGCGGTGCTCACGCCACCGCTTGGCGCAATCTGGATCCAAGTTGGGACGCTGAAAGCGGCTGCTTGATCGCAGATTTTTTCAGGGGATGCGTAGAGGGATGCGTAGAGTAAAATATCCACTGGCACAGCCCGGGCAAGTTCGGATTGCTGCTGAGCAAGGCGGGAGAGAGTGCCAGGGCAGCGGGCGACGTTTGCTTTTGGGGCGAAGGGGTTCTTGGGAATGAATGGAGGGGCACGAGGGTGTGATAGAGGTGGTGTGCCAGTGCGGACAGGGGTGAATCGTCGTTGCGGAAAGGGAGCGGTGCAAGTACAATGAGGTGAGCAGGTAATGTGCTTCAGCCGCGACCGTATCAGTGAGACTACAAGCGAGTGAAAATCGAGGATGATGAGATGGCGGTGACCTTTGCGGCCTGACGTTAGTTAATGCTTGGGCGGGCTTATTTTTGACATCGCCTTATGCCCCTCGATCACCTGCCCGCCGCCGGATGTCCGGAAGGAGCTGAGAGTGAAAATGGCCATGGAAACGCCAGGCGTTGTGCTGCGATTCCATTCGACGCAGGATCCGGGCCACACAAGTGGAGTGCCCGCCTCAGCCGAAAGCCGGTGGGCAGCTCAGATGCGGGCGGCGCGGCGGCGTGCCAGAAGGGGGCGTGACCGACGTCCCTCCACTGGCGCATGGCCAGCTGGGCGTTGCGTGCTCTGAGGCACCAGGCTGCGTTTGGATCCTTTGAATTCCCGTGCCGCCGCCTGTTCGGCGCAGCATCCAGAGCAAAGTTTTTGTCCGTGCGGAACTTGCTCGTCACGAAGGAGGGCCAGAGTGGAAATTTGAAGAGGGGGCGCCAGCAAGCTCAAGGGCATTGCAAGCAGAAGGTGCCTTTCACACGACAAGCCACGCTCCCTGCTCAGCAGGAAATTAGGAATATTAGCAAGTTTGGAGCAACGGCCGACGGACAGTTCCTTAGGGTTCTTGACCCGAAATCTTGGCTCAGCACACCCGCTTCGCTTCGGCCTCAGCGCCAGCGCAGTCCAATTCGTGTCGTATCTGCATACGACACAGGCACGATCAGGCATTGCCTCGCCTCAGCCGATGCCGCAGGAGCCCAAACCCATGAGTGCTCATATGAGACACGTCATCCGGTCGCCATTTGCCAGGCGATTCCTGGATCTCGCCTAGATAACGAGGGGTCTACCCTGCGCCCAAAGACAGATTCAGAGTCACACGCCTTCTCTGCTGGCTTCGCACAGGCAACGCTGGTCGCATGGATCCGTGATTCGGACCATGGAGGCGCTGGGAGAGCGCTCGGACCGCCTGTAGATGAATGCGTGGCCCGGGTACGGCGGTGAATGCCCTAATCCGATGGCCAACAAGAATGAAGGTGGTGGTGGTGGTGGTAGTTGGTCAAGTGGTCGAAATGTCGACGTCCACAGAGTGCATCTAGCCATCCTTGAACACTTGCCCGCGTAGGCAGACGCGCCTCGGCTCCGACGTCTCGCGGGCGACCTCGGGGCGAGAGGCGCGCTTCACAGCAACCAAGGCACCTCGCCTCGGGAAAGACGACGGACCAACCACCCCGCATCGCTCACCACCCATCACCGCCTCTCTGTTACCAATCAGAACAAGGCTGTTCACCTCATCCCCACCACTCCCCCTCACGACTTTTGACGATGATTACCTCGCCCTTCAACGCCCTTCGTGTCAAGGCCTCGGCCGCCTCGACGCTCCTCCGCGGCCAGGCCGCCTCGCAGAAGAGGTTCCTTAGCATTCACGAGCACCTCTCCATGGGTCTGGTCAGTGGTCGCACACTCACTGTCGCTCAAAGTGTTGTTCCACGTTCTAATGCCATTGGTTCTAACACTTGATTGCTTCTACGTGTCATTTTGCCCCACAGCTCGAGAAGTACGGTGTCCCAGTGCCCCGCTTCGTTGCTGCCAAGTCGGCAGACGAGGCTTTCAAGGCTGCACAGTCTTTTGGAGGCAAGGAGATGGTCATCAAGGCTCAAGTGCTTGCCGGAGGACGTGGAAAGGGCCACTTTGACTCCGGACTTCAGGGCGGTGTCCACCTCATCAAGACGTGAGTAGCGAAGCTTCCAAGCCTGCTCCATTTTGGCCTGTCCACGGTACATGCACAAATGGTCGCCCTTGGTCGTAGGCACATGGTGCTCATCTCTTTTCACATACTCCCCCTTTTTAACGCAGCCCCGAAGAGGCCAAGTCGTACGCCGAGAAGATGCTCGGTTCCAAGCTCATCACAAAGCAGACGGGAGCCGCAGGTCGCATCTGCAATGCTGTCATGCTCGCCGAGGCCAGGCCGCCCAAGCACGAGTACTACCTTGCTGTCCTCAACGACCGGACCACCCAGCTCCCTGTCATGGTTGCCTCCAACCAGGGCGGTATGAACATCGAAGAGGTCGCAAAGGAGAACCCTGAGGCCATCATCACCACACCCATCGACTTTGTCAAGGGCCTCGACAAGCAGACCGCTCTCGGCGTCGCCAAGAAGCTCGGCTTCTCCAGCTCGAAGCAGGAAGAGCAGGCGGCAGACACTTTCATCAAGCTCTACACTCTCTTCAAGGAGCGGGATGCCACCCAAGTCGAGATTAACCCCCTCGCAGAGAGCAAAGACGGAGAGGTGCTCTGCATGGATGCGAAGCTCGGTTTCGACGACAACGCTGACTTCCGCCAAAGCGAAGTCTTCAGCCTGCGTGACCCGACCCAAGAGGACGCAGATGAGATCGAGGCTGGCAAGGTTGGCATGAACTTCATTAAGCTCGACGGCAACATCGGCTGCCTGGTCAACGGTGCTGGTCTCGCCATGGCCACCATGGACGTCCTGAAGCTCAACGGCGGCAACCCCGCCAACTTCCTCGACGTCGGTGGCTCCGCCAACGCTGCAGCCATCAAGAAGGCCTTCGAGCTGCTCTTGGGCTCCAAGGACGTCAAGGCCATCTTTGTCAACATCTTCGGTGGTATCCTCAAGTGTGACCTGATCGCAGAAGGAATTGTCACGGCAGCCAAGGAGCTCGACCTCAAGGTGCCGCTTGTGGTCCGCCTGCAGGGCACAAACGTCGAAAAGGCCAAGCAGATCCTCAAATCTTCGGACGTTGCCGTCGAGCCCTTTGACGGTCTGGACGAGGCTGCCCAGGAGGCCGTGGCAGCAGCTGCCAACTAAGGCTCTTACACTGCCCATATACAGATTCGACAAAGGAATGGTGCGGTAGGAGGGCCCAGATGTGCAGCGGCGAGGTGGGGAAGCATGAGGTGACCATCGGTTGCTGAGCGCGTCTCAGTCCTGTCAGCGCGTCATCTCGTCTTGACCGAAGGTGGAACAGCCACGAGCCTGGGCGCTCGCCCTCGTTGCTCGTTAATGTCGTTACCTTAGTCCAACTTAGATCGGCTACTGCTGCCTCTATGGATTTGTCGCAAATAGCAGAACGTTCCCGTCCTTTCTTTCGAAGGCTTCGAGTCTTTCAAAGATGAGTGAGATCCTGGCATACAATTCTGAATGTTCCCTCGTGGTAGCCCATCGTGTGCCGCTCTCCAGCGGAGACGCTTGAGCATTCCCGCCTTGTCTCGCCGTGGTACATTATGACCGTTCCACGAATTGAATGGCAAGGCGCTGCCGGGCGATGGCCTCCTGTACCATCTCGTTGTAGTTGAAGAGCGGCTGTCGTTCCCACTGGAGCCTTTTGCTTGTCCTCTGTGTGTCGTCTGCGAACTGGGAAGGCCTGCGAGCGGAGCAGGTCGTGAGGACTAGGGCCAAGTGGCCTTGCGCGTCGAGGCAGCGCGGCAGGAGCGCCGTCTTGTACGCGCGGCAACGCGAACCTGAGCTCCACTTCCGGCAAGACGGAAGCAATTCGGTCGCCTCTGTTTCATTGTATACATACTCTAGTACTTTCCGTTGCTTTCCCCATACCACCAGCTGGAATTTTCAGCTCGCACTCGCCCTCCTGAAATCAGCCTGAGTTGCCAGCTCGCACCCGCCACATCGTAGAGACGGGGACTCCCAGAGGCCTCTGCTCGACGGTCCTTGCTACCTTGCCAGACATTTAAGGCCTGGCGCTCCTCCTCTCATCAACCCTCTTGCTTCTTACTCGATCGCCGCGATGCCGCCTGTCTCAGCGCTGCCGCCTCCTAGTGACCTCCCGGCCACCTGGAGGTACCTTGAAGATGGCATCGAGGTCATGATGAGCAAGCACACCGAGGGGATGGCCTACGCACGATACATGAACCTCTATACCGTGGCATACAATTACTGTACATCAAGTCGAATGATGACCTCAGGTGAAGGATCCCTGAGTTCCTCCGCGAGGGCCGGTGCCAACCTCATGGGCGCAGATCTATATGAGTTGCTCAAGGAGTACTTCAAGAAGCACTCGACCATCGTCTGTGAAGTGAGTCCTCGCTGCATGTGTCCATGCGAGACGGTCGTGGCAACAGGCGCTAAGCTCAGCATCGTACCCTGTGCTATCTCACGATGTTTCCCCACAGGGTGCCAAGGAATTGACGGACGAGGCGTTGCTGCGATACTATGCATCCGAATGGTCTCGCTACACCCAAGGGGCAAACTTCGTGCACCGCCTCTTCACGTACTTGAACAGACACTGGGTCAGGCGTGAGAAGGAAGAGGGGAAGAAGAACGTGTACACAGTCTACTCGGTGAGTCACCACAGAATCTCTCGCTCCTCTCCACGGCTCGCCCGCTCACCCTGCACGCATCTATGACCTTCCTCCACCTCGCAGCTTGCTCTGGTTCAATGGCGAGACCATATATTCCAGAAGATCCAGGCAAAAGGCAAATTAGCAGACGCAGTTCTCAAGCAAGTCCAAAGGCAGCGGAGCGGGGAGGTCATTGACACCGGCCTTGTGAAGAAAGTGGTGGACAGCTTCGGTGAGTCGTCAAACGGAGATGCCGCTGCTAACGCATACATCCTCGCGCTGTCTCTGACCGTCCCGGCCATCGACCCTCCCATCGGTCTCAGTCTCGCTGGGCCTCGACGAGACCGACACTACACAACAGAACACCGAGGTCTACAGGTACGAGTTCGAGGCACCCTTCATCGCCACGACCGAGATGTTCTACAGGTCTGAGAGCGACGCCTTCGTGGCCGCCAACTCGGTCACCGACTACATGCGCAAGGCTGAGGCTCGCTTGAAGGAGGAAGAGGATCGCGTGAACATGTACCTACACCCCAGTACTCGCTCAAAGGTACGTCTAGCGCTGGCAACCCCCGTCGGCGTCTCGCGGCGAGCTTCTAACACATCATGCTTGTCTTGCCTCTTGCCTTGCCACAGCTTATCCACAAATGTGAGAGTGTCCTTATAAGGGGTCATTCTCAGCTCCTGTGGGACGAGTTCGAGAACCTGCTCGAAGCGGGAAAAGGCGACGGTGAGCCTGTGCTGTATCACACGACTAGATGCGTCATTGAATGCTGACTGATTCGACGCCGGGCGCGCTACAATCACCCAGATCTTTACCGCATGTACACTCTGCTCTCGAAGATTGCCGAGGGTCTGGAGCCGCTGCGGCAGCAGTTCGAAGCACATGTCAGAAGAAAGGGTGTGGCAGCGGTAGAAAAGGTCGTCGGCACAGATGCGGATGCGATGGTAAGTGTGGCATCGACGTTGTGTACACGAGCAGAGCATTCGCCGCTTACTGACTTTGTGCGATTGGTCGTCGCTTTGGGCCCCGTCTCAAAATCTTTTTCCAGGACCCTGCCGCGTACGTCGAGGCACTGTTGCAAATCCACTCGCACTATCTCGAAGTGATCAATAGCTCTTTCCGCTCGGAAGCAGGCTTCCTGGCCTCCCTTGACAAGGCCTGTCGAGTTTTCGTCAACAAGAACAAGGCAACTGGTGAGAGCTCGACGAAGTGTCCTGAGCTTCTTGCTAAGCACACCGACGGCCTGCTCAAGAAGAGCAACAAGAGTGCGGAAGAGGCAAGTCTAGAAGATGCGCTCAATCGCGTGGTGAGTAAAGTCTGCATTTGGATCCGATCTTTCATTGCCGTGCGGCTGCTGACCTGCCCGCCTGCTCTGTCACCATGCAGATGATTGTTTTCAAATACATCGAGGACAAGGACGTCTTCCAAAAGTTCTACTCCAAGATGTTGGCAAAGCGTTTGGTACACTTCCTCTCGGCTTCTGACGATGCCGAGGCTAGCATGATCTCGAAGCTCAAAGACGCCTGCGGTTTCGAGTACACGAACAAGCTGCAGAGAATGTTCACCGACATGGGGCTTTCCAAGGAGCTGAACGATAGCTTCAAGGAGCAAATGTCGAAGACGTACGACAAAGCTGACCTAGGGTTGGACTTTTACTGTCAAGTGCTTGCGAACGGCTTCTGGCCCCTAACTGCGCCTTCCTCGGACTTTTCCATCCCCACGGAGCTGCTCCCGACGTACACCCGATTCGAACGCTTCTATGCTGCCAAGCACTCTGGCCGGAAGCTGACGTGGTTATGGCAACTTGGTACTGCATCCATTGCGACGAACTATCTCTCCCAAAAGCACATCTTCACGACAAGTGCCTACCAGACTGCGGTCCTGCTGCAGTATAATTTCGCGGATACACTGACTTTCAAGGAGTTGCAAGCATCGACGGCTCTGAATGACCTTGCGCTGAAGGGCGCCTTGGGCGCCCTAGTCAAGGCAAAGGTGCTGCTCAAGAGCGGCGCGGACGACGACGAGAGCTACGAGATCAATGACAAAGTCAAATTCAAGAAGCTCAGGATGAACCTCAACATGCCAATCAAGAGCGAACAGAAGGCTGAGACTTCAGATGTGATGAAGACGGTCGACGAGGATCGCAAGCTCCTCCTCCAGGCCACGATTGTCCGCATCATGAAGGCGCGAAAGACGCTCAAGCACGCTCAGTTGATCCAAGAATGCGTCGCACAGGTCTCCTCGAGGTTCCAGCCCTCTGTCCCTACGATCAAGAAGGCCATCGAGGCCTTGATCGAAAAGGAATACCTCGAACGCGTCGAAGGCTCGAGAGATACGCTACAGTACCTGGCTTGAGAGGTGGGAACTCAATCGCGTCCACCCGAAGACGCAACACCTTGTGTCTCTGCTGCAGCAGAGAGACACGCCACCATGCGCAAGGGACAATCTGATGTTGGGTTTCCCCTGCCGCCACATCGCCGATGCAAATGCACCGAATCTGATGCAAATGTCCTGAGCAGTCTCTCTAAGCTCGCCCGCGGAGCAACCTCACGTGGCCATTGGTTACCTGTCATCGCTTCACTGGGACCGAGACGCATTCGCGCGAAGATGCAGTTTTTGTGCCTAGGCGAGGGCGAATGTGATTCTGCTAATGCGATGTATCGTGTGTCTATGTGGTAGCTCCTCCTCTCATTCACACTGTACAACACCAGGGGTCATGAGACCAGCGCCTGATGTCCCCGTAGCTGCCGCGGTGTGTGATCCCTCGCACTGCGTGCCCTCTCTTTGCTTTCTAACCCGCCGCTTCTCCTTCCGGCTTGACCCATCACTCAAATCAAGCCCTCCAGCCAATCCCTCTTGGGAGCCTTTGGCGCCGACGAGGGGCTGGCCGTCGCGGCGAGTGTGTACCCCGAGAGTGCGGCCTCTAACGTGTCCTGCTTTGGTGCAGTCGGTGCGGGAGCGACGGCAGCGCTACTTGAGCGAGAGGACGACGCGAGGCCTGTGAGGATGGCCGCACGGAGCTCCGTGGCGGTCAAGGGCTAATGAGCCGTCGTACAATTTGACAGAGATGCTGGGTCAGAATATTGGCGCGGGGATATATAGGGGCGGGAAAGGTCGTGCTCTCTCACCTTGCTCTTTTCACCAGCCTGGCCCGCCTCAGAAGGGGGCTTGGTGCCTCCGGCGCTCTTGACAGAGGCGCCTCCAAGTGCCGAGATACCAAGATGCTCGCTCTTGAAGGTTCCCGTCGGCGATGACACCTTACCCAGGTGCATCAAGACGTCGCCCTTTGTAAGCATCCCCTTGTGACCGGTTCCCTTGATGTTGGCCGCGTCCTGAGACGAGATGGAGTTCTCGTGAAGCAGACGCATCACCGAGGGGAACATTGGTCCGCCTGAGTGACCGTGTGACTTTGTGGAAGAGGAGGCGGAGGCGGAGTGGGTGTCGGGGGCCGAGGAGCTGGAAGCGGAGCGTGTGGAAGGGGTCTGCTGCGATTGCTGTGGCTGCTCCTTTGGCGGCGACGGTGCGGGTGCGTCGTCCAGGGAGACCTGACTCTCCGCTTGAGATATGTCATCGCCCTCTTCGGCGAGGATGGCGATTGCCCTCCCCACAGCGACGGCCTTTTCTCCTGCAGGGACGAGAATCTTGGCCATCACACCGTCATCTTGAGCCTCTACGTCCATCGTCGCCTTGTCAGTTTCCTGGTGAGAGACACAAGGTGTGGAAGTGGTACCAATTGGTCAGAATCGGGGTGCCCGACTGTTGCTCTGACTGATAGGTCATCAGAGGCAGAGGCTCACAATCTCAAGAAGCACGTCTCCTGCACTGAATGCGCCACC
Source organism: Quambalaria eucalypti (assembly GCA_004016185.1). Taxonomy (NCBI): domain Eukaryota; kingdom Fungi; phylum Basidiomycota; class Exobasidiomycetes; order Microstromatales; family Quambalariaceae; genus Quambalaria; species Quambalaria eucalypti. The sequence continues at coordinate 8,681 of RRYC01000169.1, forward strand.
CTCTTGCACTTTCCAGTTGGCCAGCCCGCCTTCCGTCATCGTCGGGCTCATTGCTGGCATAGTGAACTTCGAAAAGGCGCATGCTGCAGCCGAAGCGTGGAGCGCTGTTCAAAGGAAAGGGAGGCGGGAAGTGAGGTCATGATTCGGCAGACGTAGCAATCATGGCATGCTGGTCAATGATAGCCGCACTCTTGGCTCTGCTCAGCAGGAATGTTGCTGCTTACCTCTGGCAGGGGCCTGCCCTTGGAGAAGCCCTTGTCGTGCAGCGACGAGGGACGACGACCGCAGAGTTCGGAGACCAATCATGATGGAGCAGTCTTGTGTGGTATTGAGCTGCCGTAAAGGAAGAAGATGCGCCGAGTCAATGGTTCTGGAGCAACGCGCAACGTGGGCAGGAGGTGTTGCTCGAGGAGGTAGGGGAAGTAGGGTGGTTGTACGTTTGGCCTCGGTCACAATGAGACCACTTGTGGCTGATGGGATACGACGGTCGGGACGCTCCCTGGCGAATCGCCTTTGCGGCCGTGGTTGGTTGCTTGCTGATCTTGTCCACTGAGTCCCTGCACTGACCTCGAACGGGCCGTCCTTCTTCCTGAGCCTCGCGATTTCGCGGCCTGGACCTGCGTCAAGATGCACCTTTTTGGGGCCGCCTCGGGACCAAGGGCGCGTTGCTTTGGGGTCAAGGTCACGTGACCAACACTGGCCAATCACTGGAAGAAGGAACGGAACCGAGATCGGGGCGACAAAGAAGGGAAGCAAGCCTCGGCAGGCTGAGCCTAGCCCTTGCTTGCTTGCTTGCCGCTGGTAGACTCTCGTTGATGGTCACAGCCGGTCAGAGTGTCCGAGGGCCGGGACTTTGAAGCTGGGCGAGAGGGCGGTGGGCGTTGGTGGCGTCAGAGCGAGGGCGTACAGTATTGTGTTGTACGCCAGAAGCGCACGCGCGTCATGGTGGGCCTGTGCGGCGGACGGGTGACGCGGACGGACAGCAAGCCCGGCTTTGTCCCGCGGGTAGCCTGACGCCCATTGGGCCAAGGAGCAGAGGGACAGGCAAGGCGCTGGAGAGACACCCGGTCCACTCATGAAAAGGACGGTCCCTCCAAACGAGCTAAGGCCCTCTTCCCTGTCCCCGTCCGCCTTTACTCCACTCTACCAAGAGGCAAGTGTGATTCGATCACAACTCCACCACCGTGCTCTCCTCCCCTAACTCATCCTCCAATTACCCTCGTCCTCTCGTCCTCTCGGCCCTTTGCCCTTGACCATCGCCTTTCAGCTCATACTCCAGTCGCATTCACTCGCCAGCGACCGGCGGCGACCAGCCCTCCTCCTCCTCCTCTTCGTACTACCACCTTCGCACAGGCAGAATGGCCTCTGACGCTCAGGTGCAGGCACCTGCATTGGCTCAAGCGCCATCTCGGAGTCAGGATCAGGCACAGTCTCAGCCCTTGGCAAACTCCAACTCTTCCGAAGGATCCAAGTTCAAGCGATTCCTGCGCAAATTTGGCAGGAAGCCCAGCGACGAGGGAGTCCATTCAGGCTCACCAGACAACACTGCGACTGATCTCCCCGACACGACCTCGAGCTCGGCAGCCGGACAGTCCGCCGCAGCTTCCGATCAGCGCAGTCGGAGAGGGAGCAAACCCAAGGGCAGCGGACTGCTCACCAAGAACAAGACCAATACTGCCTCGTCCAATGGCAACGGCGGATCAACGCGCAATAGACAGGAATCTGTCGGGCAAGCTCCACCGAGCGCTCAAGGTAGGCGCAAGACTCGAGAGTCCATGACTTTCGGCGGCAACAGCGGCCAAGGATTGGCCGACACTCTCATTATGCCAAGCGCAGGCCAAGGTGGCCTTGCTTCTGGCACCAACGCCAACCCCAATGCCAGCCCGCCACCCCAACTCCAGGGTCTGCCCACACATGACCCCATCAACCCCGTCGAACTTGCAGACGAAAGCCAATCTACGCCCCTCATCGGTGGCACCGGCGCCATTCCTGCCAACGGCACTTCTACCGAGGCAGCTCATGAGCAAACAGAGGATCAGGGCCTGAGCAGCACCACGACTGCGGTTCCAGGAGCTGCTCCTGCCCTCGTCACGACTCTACATGCTGAGAATGACGGCGGCCTGGACCCAAATTCTGCGGCCCCTCAAACACAGCCACTAGGCCAGCCTGATGCCACCGCGGCGAATGGATCCCTGAGCGAAGCGTCGAGCAGTCCAGCGCAGTCTAGAGCCGAAACGAGCTTCGACTTTGACTCAACTGACGGCTTCAGAGGCCGTGATTCGACCGACAACAGGACCACGGACACTGGCAAAAGCACAAAGCCGACTACACTGATGAGCTTGGAGACCAGAGAGCAGTCGGGTGAGTAGCTTGCACAGAGCGCATGAACATAATAGCTGCCGCATGTATAGCAAGTGTGCAGTGAGCCTTCTCCCGCATTGCATGCCTTGATGCAAGACATTCTCGCGCGTATCCCAACCTTGACTGACTCGCTGTGCCGACGATGGAATGTCCATGCGCCGCTCCTCTTCTCTGCAGCAGGCTCGGGGGGCTTGGCACACATTGCACAGTACCGTCACGGTGAGCAGCCAACCTCTTCGTCCTCTCCGAACCCTGCGGCGACGCGTGGCGCGGGCTCTTCGTCGATCCAATTTGGCCCCGCTCCCGTTGCGCATCGGACAGCGACTGGAGGTACAATCAATTTGCCCGGGTACGGCGAGCCCGCGGAGAACAGTCCCTACACAAATGTTCCAGCAATCACGCGGCCGCACCCTTCGAACAATCCGGCTCCCTCTGGAGTGCCTCCCGACAACGCGAGCGTTCTGACCCTGGCGTCTTCGACGGCAGCGCAAAGCATCGGTGGCGCCGCATCGAGCAGAGGCCATTACCACGCGCCATCGCTGGGTGGTGCTCGCTCCATTGGCGGTAGTCTGATGGGGGAGCGCCGCAATTCTGCGGACACGTCTGCGAGTCTGATGGCGATTCCTCCTACGAGCAGGAGGGGCTCAGATGAGAGCACTCGTACTGGATGGGAAAGCGTGGCGGCTAGTGCGACTGGACTCAATTCTGCACAGGCGATGACGGCAAGCGCGAGCACGACGAATGTTGCAGGTCCGGGCGCGCCTCCCGATCGGGTCAGGTGAGTGGTCCACCGACGAGGCGATCAGGGGACACGCTGTAACTGCGTTTTTATCGCAAGAGGTGACTGACCAGACTCCGTTCGACGATGCACAACAGCATGCAACGAACGAACTCGCAGCGGACTGTCGCCACCCAGCTGTCTATACCCTTGTCCACATCGGCATCGAATGTGGGTTTGCTCAATGCTGGTGAGCGACGGCCGTCGTTCGGGTCGGGGAACCTGTTGTCTGCCAACAATCATCAAGCTGGAACGAGCTCCTCGTCGGGCAACCATGTCAACGGCGGAAATGATTCGTCCGCATCTGCTCCGGGAAGCGGCGAAGCGGCTGCTATTGGCGCAGGCGGCGCTTCCAAGGATGCGGAGCTGCCAACGGGACAGGGCTCGTCTGTGGTTGAAGGAGAAGATGGAGCGCCAGGGACGACTTCGGCAGCCACTGCGGCCGCGTCGGCGGCAGCAGAATTACATGTGGAGCGTTTGGCGGCGCAGGAGCAGGAAACCCCAGCGTCAGCGTAGGGGCCGAGGAGACGAGAGACGCGGCACGCCTGTCAGGAATTCTTCGAAGCGTGGCAGACGGTGCGGAAGGACTAGGATCGTCTCGCTTCCACGGCCCTTGACTGCGCTAGAATTCGATTTGATGGCACCTGCCTGTGGTGACTGACTCTGATTTGATACTTGGCGCTGCGACCGGCCACAGCTACAAACAAGCAATATGTAGGAGGATGTCTGCCTTGGACGGCCGACCGAGTTGAGGGTTACTGTGTTGGGTAACAGCAGCATATTGTACTCGTGGTGAGGCATGGCCGCTGGTGCCTGCGAGGCTGCGCCGAGCGCCAAGTTGCATCGCGTACAAGCGGTTCCGTGGGCATCGCTCGCATGAGAATGGGCTGCTTGGTGGTGCGGCTGGGGTGCGGCTGGGCGGCTGGGCGGCTGGGCGGCTGCTCGGTGCTGCTGCCGCCGCTGCACGCCTGCTGGCTTCCCCACACGCCGAGCTGCAAGCGGCAGCAAGGCTGGGCAGTAGCCTCTGGCCTCGTGCCCATCAAGGCGCGTCTCGACCAAGTCGCCTTCGCTGCAAGGATTGGAGCGCAAGCGCAGAGACTTTTCTTCGTCGAGCAGCCGCGCCGCGGTCGCCGGTCTCTTCCCTGGACGGCTCGAGGGCTTCGCTGCCAGGTCAAGTGCCAAGGTGCCTCTCCTCGCGCGCCCACGACAGAATGAATTGACAGGGTGTGGGCCCCGCCCGATCCGCCGCCCGCCCAGCCGCGTAGGGCCAGGGATCGTATTTGTTAGTGGTTCACCTCATGCTGCATGCCTTGACCCTTTCACAAATCAAGCCATCGTGACTACCCCGCACTCGTGCGCAAGACTGCCCCGCGCGCCGACCTCTGTCCTTTCCTCCAGCCCTGTCTCTCCTTCTCGCGTGGCAGCGTCCCATCGCTCACTTTCTCTCCTCCTCTCCCTCTCCCTTACCAACGGATCCCACATTCGCTTTCATTTCTCGGCCCAGCTCGCCACCCTTTCCGCCCCATCCTTCTTTGCCCGTCCTTATACCGCGTCACCGCATACGTGATTGAGCTTCTGATACATTGGCGACGCCTTCGACGCCGGAAACAACAAGCCTCCTCGCAGAACCAAGAACCGTCTCCCCCCTTTACATCCGCAGCCATGCGCTTCCTCTCCGTATCCCTTGCTTTGACCTCGGTCCTGCTCGCAGGCTCAAGGAGCGTGTATGCTCAGTCATCCGATGCATCTACCGACGCAGTCGCAGCGAATAGCACGTCTGCCTCTGTGGCTAGTAGTAGCAGCAGCAGCAATACCACTAGCAATACCACCAGCATCGCTAGCACGGTGACACCAACATCCTCCTCGGGATCCTCGTCCATCTCAGCCATCTCTACCATGACCTCCGCGTCGGCCAACATGACCGCCTCGTCCAACTTTACTCTGCCCACGCCAAACGCTACGGCGACGTGGCCCGCCGGTCTCACCCTCCAGACCTCGACGCCCTACGATCTCTCCCCCATCGACCTCGCCGACCTTTCTACTAGCCTGCCCAGCCTCAAATATACCCTCGCAAATGAGTCACTCGCCACCAGGCAGGGCATTTGCGACCGGCAGACGTCTTTCTGCAAGATGGCGGGGTGTGCCACTAGCGGCGCAACCATCAAGGACAATTTCTGCGACGTAGAGACACTCGCCACAAAGTGCAGCTGCACAGAAGGGGCCAGCAACCTCGCCCAGCACCAATGGCCGGTGCAGCTTTCCGATTGCCAGAACGTGAGTTGCCACGCGCTACATTGGAAGTTCCTTTCCTCCTTTCTCGTCCTTGTACTGACAGATCGTCTTGTGATGCCGCATCTTCCGTCTCGTCTCGTAGCGAGCCATCGCATGCAGCAATGCCTGCCTGGACCCTCGCACGACGACCGGCAACATGACCTCCTCGGAATGCCGCTCGTCCTGCAACTCCATCTTCAAGTCCACCTGCGGTACACCAGGACAAGTCTCAGCCAACTATGCCGTGTCCAAGCAGGGCAAGACTCCCTCTTACTCCTATATGCAAGGCGACACCACCTCCGGAGCCAGCACGCGCTTTGCAGCCTCCTTGGCCTTTGTGCCCGTCGTAGTCGCGCTGACTCTCGCCGTCGCCTCGTGGTCTGTGTGAGGAGCGTCGACCACGCCACCATACGCTGAAGTGGCTCCTTGCTTGCGTCACCCATCCCAGTCGCCATTGCCATTGCCATGCCATAGCCGTTGCCATATCCCCTTACCCTTTCATTCCTCGTTTCTGCTCTGCTGAGCTTCGCTCGCAATCTGTAATGTTATGTTCTTGCACGTCATGGGAAACCGCCAAAATGGACTCTTCTTTGTTCTCGGCCACACGGCTGCTCTGCGCTCCTTGGCATCGTTTATGATCGATAGCCAGACTCATGGCCGAGCTTCGCCTGTACCCCGTTGGTCCGACATCGCGGCGTCTTCTTCCGCCCAACGCCACATTTCTTTGCACAAGACATAAATTGCACGGACCGAATCGCGGAAGAATCGTGAGAGAGACGAATGACAGGAGACTCAAGAGGAGCAAAGGAACAAGTCGGAGCGAGCTGCAGGAAACAAGTGGAAGGGGACAATGTCGGCCAACCAACCCTTCCACCTGGCAAGGCGTGATGGGCAGGGCCTGACATATGGAAACAATGCGAAGACGAGTGGAAAGCAGAGCAGGATGCAGAGTACGAGAAGGAAGGTTCCGCGGGATCATGGTCGGGAACGGATCGCGATGACGAGGCAGATAAAAGACGAGGCATTCGATCGAGGCTGGAGAGACACAATGCTAATGGCCGTGGGCGCCAAGGAGACGAAACGGGAATCGCGTAAAGGCATTCCGAGCAGCGCCGGGGGCGGGTATGAACCAACGGTACAGGGAGTTGAGGCGTCATGAGGGGCAGGGTCAAGGACCAAGGGCTGAATCACTCCTCGTCTTGATCCTGTCTTCCCGCGAGACCGGCATTGCCGCTCGCGCCACCTTTCGGCTTCTTTGCGTTGCGCGGCTTCAGCATCGGCAACAAGTCCTCGCGTCCCTTGACAAATTTGGGGTGTAGGAAGCTTGAGTGAGAGCCGTATAGCTGCTGTGCAGTGCTGAGCTCCGTCGGCGTCTGCCCGTCGGGGCCCTTGAGACCAACTTCAAGGGCCGCGGCAATCTCTGTCTTGTCCAGTATACGCGATGACGGCAGGCGCTGGAAGCCATACAAGTTCATCTGCCGGATGAAGGACGAGTAATTGGCATGGTTCCACAGACGCGGCAAAACGTCTGCGGCAAATTCGTTGGAGATATCCGGGTCGGTAGAGAGAATGACGGTGTTGCCCGTCGCGTTCCAGTGCAAGTATTTACCGTAGCGCTTCGGACGGGTGACGAGGAACCAAAGCTTGGCGATAAACGCAGCACAATTGGCAGCGCCACCGAGGCGATCGCGTATTGCTGCAACCTCCATCATCTCGTCTGGGCCTGGGCCAGTTCCATCGTCTTCTACCTCACCGGTCCCAGAAATGGGAGCGGGGTGGTTCGTCAGAGAAGCGGACAGTGAGGTCGGCCGCGTCGTCGCCGTCGTCGTCGTTGCCATGGAAGTCCGCATCGGCGCAGCAGAAGGGTACTGCATCTGATAGGTTGGCACCGACGAGGGTGCGAAGCCCGGGTGGCCATTCATACCGTCGACGCTTCCAACCAGCAAGGGGGACCTCGACTGTGCTGCATGCTCGTCGTCTTCGATTTCGACTTGGCCTGGGAGCATCATTTCGTCATCAGTCTCGTCGTCATCTTCATCGTAGACTTGTGCTGGAGTGCCGCGAGGCATGACCCATCTTTGCCGCGAGCGGGATCGCTCTGCGGAATGACGTCCAGGAACATCCATCGCAAATGTCGTCGGGACCCTCGACGCAGTGGAAGTGTGATAAGGCGCAGGTCGCATGCCCGTGCCAAAGCCAACGGCGGCACCAGGGCTCCGGGCGTACGGACTGTTGGAGGAAGGGCTACGCGAGTACAATGTCGCACTGCCAAAGGTTGCAGCGGCACCGGGGCTAATCGAGTAGGCACTGCCCGAACCTGAAGGCATTACGGGCCGTGTCAGGCGACCAGAAGACATGCGCCGACCCTGCTGCATGGTGATGGGGCCAGATGGCAGCGATCTGCTAAACGCAGAATGGGCGTGCGTGTACGAGTGCGGGTGATGGAGATGCGATGGCCTGGAAGCACGATCGTTCCGTCTGGCGCCAACGCCGCCTCCGACGCTGCCCGAGGAAGAGGAAGCAGTCATCTCGACACCGCCACCTAGAGAGAGTTGTTGCAACGACCTCGCAGTCCAGGATGGCGAAAGTACACGGTCAGGAGGTGCACCTCCCTGGCCTGAGCCGCCAACGCTACCTTCAGGGGGCGAAGGCGGCAGCCCAGGCACTTGGTCCTCGATGGACCTAGGCCGTAGATAGGGACTGGAGAAGCTGAATACACCAGCGCTGTCGCCTTCACCTTCGCCATCGCCTCCAAGGGAGCTCCGGACGCTCTGACGAGGTTGGTAATGTGGGGATTCTTGAAGGCCGAGCCCAGAGGCGGTGTGGCCAAAGACATCCTCCTCGTGCTCGTCTTCATCGGCGGGGTCGTCGAGTTGCGACGAACCCGATCGCTCGGCAGACGTTCGAAATGATGTGCTGAGGTAGGGCTTGATGCTGGAAAACGGATAGCTGCCGTGCGATCCAGAAATCGAGTACAAATGGGGATCGGAGCTGCGACCAGGAGACCATTGCGCGGCGTGTGCACCTTGAGATCCAGAGAAACCAGGGCTGATGGACTGTATGGAGGGCAGCTTGACGCCCACGCCCTTGCTCGACGGGGTCCTGAGGCCGACGATGGTGCTGTGGCTGGCGAGCATTGCATCGGGTGGCGTCGAAATGTCACTTGGAGTCTGAGATGCAGTGATGGTGTTGCGATTGTCAGACGATCTCGCTTCCTGGCTCCGAGGAATGGGCAGCGGTTGCAGCGAGCTCGATGTGGACTGCAGGACATGGAGGGGTCGAGCGAGCAAGCGAGTGTGAGTGAGGTGGCAGAGAAGTGGGCTTTGTGGATGCATCATGACGATGGAGGGAGGCTCACCTTTTCACCTTCGTCCATCTCAATGTCACTGTCCGACTCGCTTCCCGATCGTGGCTCGTGTTTGGAGGGCATGGTCATGGCGTGTTCCCTGAGGGTTACGGTGCTGCCGGTAGTGTTGCGGGTGCGGCTCAGATACTGTTGATTGGGGTTGGTCTCGTGGTCTCCACCGAGGGAAAAGCCGTTTTGCCGGTGTGGTGACCTGGTGCGCGAGTCCGCGGAGGTGGGCGGTGAGGTATTGATGGCGGCGGTCATGAGGAGCGTGTGATGTTGCACGGGCAAATGATAAGCTTATGCTGTCACCTCGCCCACAGAGATTGATCTGGCTGGACGATTGAGGAAGTGGTGATTGATGGGTGTTCCCAGGGTCGCAGTGGTGTGAGTCGAAAGGAGAAACGACTCGCTGGGTGGCGAGAGATTGGGGTGCTAATGCTTCGGTGCTTGATCGGGGCCGAGGGGGGGGGGGAGGACACAGAGGATGAAGAACGTGGAGACGAGACTGGATCGTATTGTGGTATTGTGATGTATGCGATGTATGTGCTGCTGAGATTGGTGAAAGCTTAGAGACGAGGTGTGAGCCGGCCGCTAGCCGCCGTTGTCGGGGCGGCGCGTGTGACGGCGTTGGTGCTCAGTCGAAAGCCTCGTTGGCAGCTGTCGGGCCGCTGAGCCGATGGATGCAAACAGAAGAGATACGCGTGAGCCTCACAGTGTCGCTGCTGGTACAGAGCGAACTATTCGATCCGACGATGAACGAAGAAGGAGGATGGAGCGGATATGGTGGCAAGGAGAGATTGGCGCGACAGTGGAAGGAGAGAGAGAGAGAGGGGTTGGGGTAGCAAGACTCAGGGCCCGGAGGAAGAATCTAAGATTGTGAATCACGTTGGGCGGGCACGCCGAGAGGGACAGTGCGAGGGTGCCGGTGCGGCGCTTTCGGCCCCCACAAAGCACCGTCTAAGCGTGGGGGGGGCGAGGACGCGGCTATGGAGGCCCTCTTCCGGAGAGGCACGGGCGTGGCGCACTGGCGGACGGGGGACACAAAGGGACTACAGTACAGGCCTTGGCTGTTCGGCGGACCGCGGACGAGCGGACGGCTGCCCTGCCTCTGGCTCTGGCTCTGGCTCTCGCTTTCGCTGAGGCGCTGAGGGAGTGGCTGGCTGTGGGAAACAGGATGCGGTGCAGGCCAAGCGCCGGGAGACAAAGCGCTAGGGGTCACGGAAGCCATTCAACTCGGACGGACTGGAGCGAAGGCCAGTGACTCTGTCACTGGCTTGCCGCCGCCGCCGCCGCTGCCGCCCCCCGCACACCCACTTAGACGCGACCGGTGTACAGGGCAATCAGGCACTTGAGCAGTCACGTAGTGCTGAGTCGTCATCGCAGGCACTTTGGCGCACGGGGCACGGAGCACCAGAAGCACGCGTCCGCCCGTCCGTCCAGTCTGCCCCTGCCTCGCCGTTTCGCCGCTCAACCAGGGTAAGAAGATCCGGTATTCTTCCTGTGTGCACATGCGCTAGCTCCCTCCCTCTAGCCCCACCATTTCAAGCATTGTAGTACAAAGGGTGATAGGATCGCTGCGCGCCTCGTAGTCCGCTACAACTGCCAGGAGATAAGTGAACCGCAACGGAACGGGACTCGAGCGGCGACCCGGGTGCCCCGTGCGTATGCGCCTCGCGCTTGAGGGGGTCCAGGTATGCAACCACACACGCGATGGCCAAGCCGCGCCTGTCGCAGCGCTGCAGTGCAAATGCGGGCACGAGTGCAGTGTGCGTCTGCATGATGCGCCCCAGATAGGCATCGGCCTCCGCGGCGGATGTGTGGCCGTGGCCGTGGCAGTGGCACCGCCTTCGCGGAGGTCGTGCCCTCGCTCAGGCGTCGCCGCTCTTGCGTGATCGCCGTCTTTGTCCGCCATCAAGGCGGACACTCTTCTCTGACGTACTATCGACCATAGGGACTTCATTCAGACATCCGAGTCATCGTCTCATTTGCTCCGAAGGATGCGCAGGCCTGGCGGGCCGCTCACTGCGATTGACGACCCGGCGCCATCGTGGGTTCACTCTGTCTCATCGAGAAGCAAGGAACATTTGGAGGGGGCTCGCATGAGGACGCGTCTCATCCAACTGAAAGCAGACGGGGTAGGGCAGCGGGTGTGGGTTCAAGGGCGGACCCTCGAAGCCCGCGCGAACAGTCCCTCGTGTTATGTGCACTGTCGTGTGGTGTGGTGCGCCGTGCCCGTCCAAACCCAGAATCACGCCGAGCACACGACGCGTACAGACGAGCGCGTTCATTAGAGACACGTCGACGACGCGACGCGAGCAAGCTTCAATGGCTCGCCCGATTTAAACACTGTTGCCCTGAGGGAACCATGACCACGCTGGTGACATGCAATTTCGAGCGACAACCCCGCATATAGTCGCTTCTGATAGACAACAGAAAGAGCAACCTTGTCTGCGTTGAGCTGTCCAGCTGGGTATCATTGCCTTGTACCTGATCCTGGCCTGGGAAGGACCCCGCGCATCTCCCTCCGAATTGAGAGCGCGCAGGAGAGGGGAATCTTCGAGTCAGAGTCTCGTCTGGAATCATTGCCTCTTTCGCCGCTGGCTCCCACCGCGTGATTCCTGCGACGCAGCGACTTCTTGCTGAAGTCTCAACAATGTCGACGGCACAGGCGCATCCTTGGCTTCCGTTTTATCCGGCGCAACTCCGATATAGCGCGGGAAGCGAGGCGTGAGCTCATGCGACAGCTCTTGAAAACGGTACACCACGACAGTCCCCAGAGCAGGTGGATGCTCTCGAAGGCCATCGGTCAAGCCACTGCCGCAGTCGAATATTTTGCCGCATGCCATGCGCAGCTTCAGCGACCCTGTGCGGTAGTAATTGCGGCCCTCTCCCGCGTTGTAGCCAACCACGATGGCCTCGGCATCGTAGAACTTCTTCACCTTGTATGCAGAGTTAGAGCGCCCGCCTTCGTATCGGCTGCCAGCGACCCGAAGCATAAGTCTGGCAAAGAACAGTCAGGTGCAAATGGCGGTATGGTGGTCAGGATCACTGCGCGAGTCGGCCTGTACGTGAGCTGGTGCGCGGCGCAAGCACTCACCCTTCTCCGCCCACAGCCTCTACATCGTCTAGGAGCGCACGCAGGTGCTCGCTCGACTCGATCCTCGTCTCGGGAAGAAACGCAATCTTGCTACGACCTGAACTTATGACGTCGTCAACGGACATCTCTCCATCAACTACTTTGCTTCGAGCAATCTGCCAGCGCTCCTCCACTGGCTTCTCTGCATCTGGGGCATCAAAGACCAGATAGGACACGGTCTTCCACCGGTCACCTGGGCCACTGCGTACAACCCCAGAGCACTGGTCGAAATTGTCGCGCTTTGCGAACAACTCTCCGTCAAGGTGGGTATCCAAGGGCAAGCGTCGAATCCACCAGCCGGGAGCCTCGTAGCGTCTTCCATTCCGGCTCCACAGAGACTTGCCGTCCCAGTAGCACCTCACGCCGTCGAGTTTCTGGGCACCCACACAGAGACCTTCCTGGTCAGCCAGCAACACTTCGGGTCACGCTCCCAGACTGGAGCACTCACCTCGCTCGCCCACATCCCTATGGGAGATTTTGTGCCTTCCAGATCCCATGTCGCGGCTAGCATGAGTTCCCGTGCTCCGCCACCGATCGTGTACTTGGCCGATCTTTTGGATGGCCCAGCATTGGTGCTCGCGCTAGAAGGTCCGGCACTGGGCTCCTGCGCCCGCCTTTTCATCGGGAGCGCTGGCAATGCGGAAGCAGCGGCGCACCGGGCGACTTCATATTCCTCTCCTAACAGCTCTTTGAGGTGCTGTGTGAGAGGCAAAATGAGACGAAGGCGCGCACGTAAGACAGTCGCTTCTCATGGCCGCCTTCCTGTATCATCGTCGCTCACCTTACACGTGCGAGCTTTTGCAGATCCAGTAGCAAACTTCCAGGCAGGACAGCGGCCTTTTGAGATGTGCAGGTACTGAGGTATGCATCAGCTCTCATTCCGCTCCACGGCCTTTGCTTGTGACCCTATTCTGCGCTCGGTCGTCGTGTGGGCTCACATGTGTAATGATCTTCCAAACGTTTCAGCTCGTACTTGGCTCCGTTACTGTACGATTCCACCTGAAACAGGATTCGCAGAGGCCGCAGAGGTAAATTTGGGATGTCAACGCAAAGTTTCGGCGCAGCAGCGAAGTTGCAGTCTCGGACGGCTCACCGGTCTAGATTCCCCGATGGCAAGCAGGACCTTTGGCGAGATGCCGTTGACCTGTCCAGTCTCAACATCGAATGTCATAGTGGTCGTCGAAGTCAAGTATGACTGCAGAAGCGGCTGTAGCCGAAGAGCGTAGGATGTGCGAGAAGTGGAAGTCCAAGAAGTATTGCGAAGGCACTTGCCGACCCGCCCTCTGTGTTTGTCTCTCTCGCGCGGCTGCTCCGCCATGAAAAGGACGCGTCGCCACTTCCGCGTCGGCGAGGTTGGTGCCTGCGGGTTCCCGCGGCAGACCACGTGACAATCCCTCTCCACTGCCATCCAGCCGGCTGAGAGTGCTTATCCAGCGCAGCTTGCAGGGTTCCTTTGTAGCGAAAGAGCATTCATGCCCGCGCAAACATGCCCGCGCAAGCATGCTCGCCTCCGATGTGATCTCGAACGAGACGAAGGACGTCCAGACGCAGGACGTTCCGGATGCCCTTGACAGGCATCCGGTCTGGGCCGCCCGCCCGAAGAAACGGTCGTCTTCTGCGCTTCACACAAAGCTTGCTCTGTCCCGACGCCTTCCCGTGCTTCAAATGCGCCGAGGTTATTTGGACACAAGGAGCATCGATGCACACGCGGTCGCGTCGCAGTCATGGCGGGCGGCCTATGCGCATGGCTGCCGCTGGCGTTGATGCGGACGACCAACGCGAGAATGTTATGCAGCCTTGCGTCCCGACAAGGCCTCTGCCAGCCAGGACGACTGTCGTCGACGTCCGTACGCCTCCGCCGCCTGGCTCCTGGGTGCGAAACCTGGTTTGGTCGGCCATTTCGACGTGCTGCTCCTACTCGTGGCTCGCCGGTGCTGTGCCGGGCGGCTCTAGCCATTCAAGCCATTAGGCTTTTCCTTGCCCGCTCTCCACCGAGAGACCATCGCTTCTACTCCCTACCAAGCGCATCTCTGGCTAGTGAGCCAAGTGACCCTCAGTAGCTCCCCATGCTGATCATACCTGCCACTGTCACTCTCTTCACCGTCGCTGTACTGGCAGCTGCCCGTGCTCCGACGGCACGCCAGGCGCACTCGAAGGCGCGTCATAGCCTCCATACCAGATGTCCTGGCCTCCTTGATGCAGCATTGGCCGCCGCCACTGACCTCAGGTACACCGAAACAGGTATTCGCGCCGCAACATTTATCGCAGAACCATCACTCGTCACCCTCACGCCCATCGACTCCTCGCCATCACCCACTCTACCTTTGTCTGCATTTAGCTCCTTCGACACAAGTAAGATCAGCAACCAGGCACCGCTGTCGACCTCGACACTCGCCATGACCAGCCAGGAGAAAGACGTTCTCAAATGGCCTCAACCTATCAAGCTTGGGTCCAATCAAACTGACTACACTAGCTGGGCTGCCGACGGTGGACTGATGGCCGTGGGCACGGTGAGTCAGCTTGTATCAGAAAGCCGGTGCAGCGTTTAGGTGATATCAAGCCCCTGCTTAGCCAGACTTCTGCCGTGGACGTCACCTCAGGCTGCGGCAATGGCACTTTTGGCTAATGTACCCCTCGTAGGGCATTTCGAGGGGTGAGTAGCTTCTTGTCATCGGAGACATCTCTTGCGCTCTGGCCCCATCTGACCACGCATGGCTGGTCCTCGCAGGCAGCTTCACCTGATACTAGCGACAGGAGCCTTTGCCCTTGTTGGTACGAGCATTGACATCAGCTTTGCACAGCCCTCTTCCTCTGGCCCCAAACTCTCGCACACCAAGTCCATTTGCTCCGCGGTCGCTCTGGCTTTGGCGACCTGGACGCTGTATGCCTGGCTGCTTCTCGTCCTGATCCTCAGACCAGGCCTGAACATGTTTGCTACAGCATGCAGCGAGAGCGAGCAGCGTACGGAAGAAGGGAGAGGCGTTGCCCTGGTCCGACTCGTGCGAACGTTGCGTATGCTCGAAGCCTTCTTGGCTCTGCTGATTGGAGGACTCGAGCTCGGCTGGCGCGTGACTTCCCTGCAACACGACATGGCCAACCAGCTGCTGCTAAGTAGTACTGGCATTCAAGCGGCGTTTCTGGCACTCTTTCTGGTACCGCTTACATGGCAGCTGAGTCTGGAGTGGGCGATCCTTGGCATCGCGCCAGCCCGAAAGCACTGGTATGCTGTCCTTTGCCTCAGCTTGGGTACCTTGTTGTGCATCGGTGAGCATATTCTGGCTTACACTATCCTGTGCGAACATGTCACTGACACGAATTTTGGATGGTATGGAAATCCAATTGACAGGCCGCGTGGTGACGTCTTTAGTAATCGAGGCATTCTCTGAATCGCCTCTAGGCAGACTCATACTAGTGATGATTCTGGTGGGTCTACCTTCAGGCTTCCTCGCGAGCTCGACCCTTACTGACGAATGAAACCGTCCGTGCTCCTCATTTGTAGCTGTTCTTCTTCGCCACCTCTGCCCTCTTGACTTGCATGAAAGTCAAGGAGCGCTCGGCACCGCTCATATGCCCATCCAGGCTCGCGCACAATAGCACCGGCTTCAATACGACATGGGCTGCGACAAAGTCATCAGGCCTGAACAGAGGGCCTACGCCAAACTTCATAGGATCCCTTCCGGCGCTAGAGCATGTCGACGAAGGGACCGGGACCCGACAATCTACTTCTATGCGAATTGTTCCGGGAGCAGCTAGCCAGACTCGGAGATCACGCAGTCTTGCAGATTTGAATCAGGCGGAGACTACGGCCACGGCTCACACACGTCACGCCTCAGCTCTGGAGTCATCACCTCCAGAGGAAGTCAGTCAGCTTCGACCGGCCCTTCTCATTCCGCCCCGAGTCTCGAGCAGCGCAGATGTTCGCCAACCTGCCGAGTCAGACCCTACCTCTCCGGCTGTGCCATCCGACGCTCCCCCCTACGTACTCGCCATGGGTTCAGCTTCCCCTCTGGATGTAGGCGATGAAGCTCTCCGCATTGACGCTAGCAGAGGAAGTAGCCCGGATTCCAGTCCGTCCGCTCTAAGCTCGACCTCGGTGGTAGCGGCGAGGGACTCACAGGCCGACGGGTCTGGCCGACAGGAATCGGTACCAGACCTTGGAGATGATAGCATCAATAGGCATTCATACCCTGGCATGCACAGACGGTACAACAGCAGCAATTCGGACAAGACGCATCTGACAGTTACCAGGTAAGCTGCACGCAGACCTCTCCACGAGTGAGCCTAGTCGTTGACACCGTCATTGCTCCCACGCGCAACAGCTTCTTCAACATGCCCAGTTCTCCACCCATCCCCCAGATGCCTACCGCAAAGGAATCTTCCTTCCCGTTCCGGAGCTCCCTAGAACACAGCAGCAGACGCACAGCGAGGCCGACCTCAAGGCCTTTTGTGCCCTCTCGTCTGAGGCAGTCTTTCTTCGGTCCAGAAGAGGGCGAGCCCGTAGCGGATGCGGTTGCCCACCACGACTCGACAGAGAATGACTCAAGGGAAGAGGGCTGGCTCATGGACGCAGGACGCCGATGTGCCTCTGCCTCTGGGGTAGCTTGGGAGCCACCAGGACGAGCTTCTCCCCAACCTATGCCTGGCGCTGTGAAGGAGGTATAGAGGAGCGGAAGCTTCCTTCGTAACGGAACTGCGTCGCAGCCTCTTCTCTCATGCGTGTTTGGACCTGGGTTGTTGTGGATCCTTGATGTTCATTGGCGCGGCCGTCGTTAGTCTTTGTGGACCCTAATCTTGAACCTCTAGTCGAATCATGCGTGGGAATCATCTGTGGCAATCAAGCTGTCCTGACCAAGCGTACCTTAGCGCGCCTCACCCCGGAAATGAAGCAGTGGCGGTCTTACTCCGCGAGGAGGTGCTGGTTGCGCAAGCCCCTTATGTGCCAAGGACATAACATCGAATGGAGTAGAGTTGATAGCAGAACAAGACGGCTGTGACAGAAAAGGCACGAACAGAAAGAGACGGGCAAAGGTAGGTCGAAGGAGTTGCTTCGCGCTGTGGGAGATATCAGCACCCTCACAACCATCCGAAGTCGCAGCAAGCACGGCAGAAGACCCAAATCGGGCCCCTGCTGAGCGTCTCGAGGCGCTGATGACAGTCGCTCGATGGGCACGCGAATGACGCGATCAGCCAGAGCACACGGTTCCCAACATTGCTGCGGTCGCCTTCGTCGCGCCTCCGCACGCTCTGTCCCGCCCTTGTCCCCCCAATCACTGATTTCTATGCGTCATTGCTAGCAGCAGCTTCTTCATTTCATACGACTAGACGAATCGCCTGTCCGTGACATCTAGCCGGTGCGAGGTACGGCTTGGATTTTAGACGCGGCGCTTGAGGTTTGTGCTCAACCACTCAAGACCCTCGTATAGACCGTCACCGGAGGTAGCGCAAGTGGCTTGGATGAACCTATGGAAGGAGGATGTGGTGGGGTATGCGCGCTCATCTGCTGTCAGTGCCAGTACTGGCGAATGCATGGGGTACATGTCAAGGATATCGAGCAAAGACTTACCACTGGCGCTGCCTCAGGCTGTGAAGACCCAGCTTGTCGGTAATCTCGGCTGCGTTCATGGCATTTGGCAAATCTTGCTTGTTGGCAAAGACGAGGAGGAGCGCGTCTCGGAGCTCGTCCTCGTTGAGCATACGCTGAAGCTCCTCGCGGGCCTCGGAAACACGCTCACGGTCGTTGGAGTCAACGACGAAGATGATGCCCTGGGTGTTTTGGAAGTCTGTGCGCGAGAAGAGGAGATAATGAGCGGCAGTCAGCGGCAATGCTCAGGGTACGACGGCGATGGTGGTCAACTCACAGTGCCTCCAGAGGGGTCGGATCTTGTCCTGCCCTCCGACGTCCCAGACGGTGAAGGAGATGTTCTTGTACTCGACAGTCTCGACGTTGAAGCCTGCACGGAGAACGAATGAAAGGGTGATGTGTGAGCGGGAGCAATCACACGCGTGTGGCTAGAGCGACGAGCGCGGGTCGCGTCGCGGGCCGCATTGCCATTGCTAGTAGCAAGACTCACCGATGGTGGGAATCGTGGTGACAATCTCGCCGAGCTTGAGCTTGTACAGGATGGCTGGGAGGGGTCAAGGTCACATCAATAGCAGGTGAGTCAATTGTCGAGGGCAAATTCGCTCGAGCAGATCGCCTGGACCTCGGTGTCGTGATACTCACTCGTCTTACCGGCGGCGTCGAGTCCGACCATGAGAATGCCTACAAGCAAAGGGGATCAAGGAGAGCGCAATGAATGTTAGAAGGTTTGCTAGACCTGCAGAGGATGGGTCGCCCCACGATGTTGGCAGCACCGATGAGCTTGGGTTGCTGTGCCGGAGCCCTCTTGGCCCACCGATGTCACGAGCAGTGCCAGGTGTTGGCCTCAGCGGGCTGACTGTGCTAGTGCTCATCGCCGGCTGCGACAAAAAAACGAGATGGGGGGAGGGGAGGGGCGCCTGAGAAGGGCGATGAGATGGGTGGACTCGGATACTTACGCATCTCCTTCTTGCCGAAGAGACCGCTCAAAAGACGCGAGACGGAAAGACCCATTTCTGGAGAGCAGGGACGGAGCAGGAACCGAGGAGTAGACTCGGATAGGTCAGCGACGGCGACAATCGTGGGAGGGATGTGACCGATTGATCAGGAGTGGAATGAAGCAGATGTGCCCATCATGAGAGAAGGGGATACTGACTGGCAGTAGTTCACGAGGTAAAGTTTGGTATGTGGTAGCGGAACTCAGGGGCTGATATGAGGTACGTGTTCTTTGCGACGATTCGATTGTAGACGAGTGTCGGCGTCGGCAAAGATGGAGCAGGAAGCGGTAGGGTGAAGCTTCGAGTGAAGACGGGGTGCGATGAGAAGGTGTGTGGGTTGTGTGAGCGTGTGCGTATGTGGGATGGTGCTGAAATGAGATCAAAAGCAGGTCGATCGTCGAGGAGGTTCGGATGGCGGGGCGGCGCTCCGTGGTGCGTGTGTGTGTGTGCGGTGCGTGTGCGTGTGTGCGTGTGGGTTGCGCGTGTGGTGGGTGCGTGGTGTGCGTTGGATGGCTTCGGGGGGGGGCAGGGGCGTGTGGTGGTGGGTGGGCTGAGGAGCGGCGGCGGCGGCGGCGGCAGGCGGGCGGGCGAGTCCGCCAGTCCACAGGCGAGCGAGACAGTGCAAGTGCAAGGGCGGACGATGGGCGCCTGGACGGGCGCGACGGCGAGGCTGATAGTCACCACGCAGGCAGGCCCAGTGGCGGCGGCGGCGGACCTCCGGCCAGATCTGCGCGCTGGTCGCTGTTCTGCCAGCTGGAATGGAACACTGCCGGGGGTCACGTGACTCTGGCGTCAGATCTCGGAACGGGACACAAGAGCAACACAGGCGAGCAGCCACCAATCGCCAGCTGCGATTGCCTGTGCTTGTGCAGCAAGGACTTGCTTGTGACAATGCTCGACGAATTCTGAAGAATCTTGAAAGAACCAATTACAAGTGGTGCGATGAGGTGGTACAAGGGGCTCGCCATGCTGCCGAGATCGACTGAGCCGCGCTTGATCCGTGACCTTGCTGCCGGCAGGGAGCGAGACAGAACGTCGCACACAGTATGCCCGATCAGGCGTGCCGTCTGGTTTATAGATTATTCACTGGTCCACCGACATCGATGTAACTCTCGCATGGCTTGACCCCCAATGTGGGTTGCAGTGGCCTCCCTTTTACAGGCTTTGTCTGTGTTGCATCCTCACCGCCAGACCTTTCGCTTGCGTTCTTCTCGTTGTGCTCCACTACGCGTGGCCCCAGGCGGAAGCGGCGCGTCGAAATTGACGCGTCGCTCTGGAGCGCGCATTGGCGAGCGAGGGAATGGTTGAGGCAATGGTTTTGTCGCTCACCACTGCCGCTCCCTCTTGTCCTAGGTGTGCACACTTTCTTTCCACCCATCCGCCCCTGGGTCCAGTCCAACGTCGTTTTGTGCAGTGTATTACACGCCGACGTTTCACACCCATCCACCTCGCGGTATTCACAAAGCTTGGACAATCGCCGCCAGTCATCCTTCGCCACCCTTCCATCCCGCGCATAGGCATATCATCCTTGTCTGCGCCGCATCGTATCGCCCACACACAAAGCCTCTCAGCCCCTTATCCTCGCAGCTGTTACCATGGCAGACGAGATCAAGATTGACCGGGATGCCTTTGGCAGCAGGCTAGGCCGTCTGCTGGAAACGTGGAAGGTCAGTCTGTTTTGATGACGGAGATGCGCTGGTAAACCCTCCCTGTCCACCAGAGCTGACCTCGTCTCTTCTATCCTTGCGCACAGGGCAAATCAAATGCTAACGTCGGCACGGAACCATTGCGTGAGGTCGACGCAATGTGTCTCATGCTCGGAAGTCAATCCGACGAAGTCAATTACCCAAAGACGACGGCCCTTCACGTGAGTAGTGCGAAATTCGGGGTTTTTGTACCCCGCGCCAAGTCAACGCTGACACCGTTCTGCTAACCCGTCGCCATCCTGCTACTCGCCCTCTGTGTCCACCTTTGCCAGCTTTGGCTTCTTGGATACGAATTCCCCTCGACAATGACTCTTCTGACGAGAGATGGCGTGACATTCGTTTCGAGTGCCAACAAAGGTGAGAAACGGCCCAGGTCATATACCCTTCCGCGGGTCCCGCATCCCCGGTACGAAGTCTGACTTCTCTTCTCCTTGCACCACCCACAGCCAAGTACCTCGAGAGTCTCAATGGCGCATCCGGCATCAAGGTGGATGTCTTGAAACGCAGCAAAGACGAAGCGCATAACAAGAAGATTTGGGACGACTTCCTTCGTCGAGTCACCGCGTCCGGATCCAGCAAGAAAATCGGCGTGTTCGCCAAGGATCAGGCAGTTGGCAAGTTTGCTGATGAGTGGAAGACAGTATGGGGCGCCGCCCAAAAGGACCAAGGGTTCGAAGAAGTGGACGTTGGGCCAGCCATGGGCGTTGTCTGGGGGCCAAAAGATGACGAGGAGATCGTAAGTGCTCTCTTGTTCAGACCCGGCCCATGCAAGGTGCCCAACCGAGTCCATGCCCTCTATCTCCGCTAACCCTTTTCAATCTGCATCCGCACGTCTTTGCGCAGAGTAACATCAGGACAGCGTCGAAAATGGCAAGCCATGTCATGTCGCACTTCCTCGTCGATGAACTCTCAGCCATTCTGGACGACGGGCGCAAGGTCTCGCACGAAAAGTTCTCGGCAAGAGTCGAGACCATCTTGGACAATGACAAATACTGGTCAAAGGCAAAGGGTCTCAGCGAGGTGAGTTGCCCATGTTTTCTTCCTAAGCGCTCGCCTCTGTCAGTGTTACTCAGCGCAGCCCTTGCTCTCGTGCCCCGTCAAACGGCAATCTCTCGCACACACAGGCCGACATGTCTCTTGCGGATTGGTCGTACACACCCATCATCCAGTCAGGCGGTGAATATGACCTGCGCCCATCGGCTGTATCCTCCGCAAAGCGGATCCAAGGCGCAGAGGGAGGCGGCGTGGTGGTCGCTTCCCTGGGCATGAAGTACAAGAGTTACAACGCCAACATCGCTCGGACGTGGCTCATTGATCCGCCACAGAGCCAGCAAAAGGTATTCACTTTCCTGACTGAGCTCCAATCAGAGATCGTCGAAAAGCACCTCAATGCCGGCAACACTGGAAAGGACATCTACGAGGCTGCCCGCCAATACATCAGCGACAAGAAGCCCGACCTCGCCGCACACTTTGTCAAAAACGCAGGCTTCGCCATCGGTCTCGAATTCCGCGATTCCGCCTATCTGCTCAGCCCAAAGTGCGACCTGACTCTCCAAAAGGACATGACGGTCAGCTTGTCCCTGGGTTTCAGCGGCATGCCCGATCCCAACCACAAGGGCCAATCCTATGCGGTGTTGCTCATCGACACTCTGCGGATCAACTCAAGTGGAGCAGCCACATATCTTACGGAGCGATTGAAGAATGCAAGTGAGCAATTCTTCTACCAGGATGACAAGGAATCGGCCGACGAAGCCCCGCGAGAGCCAAGTCCCAAGAAGAACGTCACCGCTGGGGGCAAGGTTCTGCGAAACAAGAGCAAGAACCAGACGGACGCCAATGTCGCCCAGAAGATCAAGGCACATCAGCAGGAGCTTGCCAACGCAAAGCAGGAGGAAGGCCTTCGGAAGTATGCCGACGAAGAAGGAGATGGCGGCCAAGACAAGGGCAAGACCTTCAAGAAGTTTGAGTCGTACAAGCGCGGTGACACGATTCCTGCCCGAGCGCAAGACCTCAAGGTGATGATTGACGCGCGCAACAACAGTGTCATCCTACCAATCTACGGCTTCGCGGTTCCTTTCCACATCAACACGCTGAAGAATGTCAGCAAGAGCGAAGAAGGGGAGTTTACGTATCTGCGCTTCAACTTCATTTCGCCCGGACAGATTGCGGGCAAGAAGGATGACACGCCCTTTGAGGATCCAGACGCGACATTTGTGCGCAGCATGACGTTCCGTTCACCTGACACGATGCACTTCGCGGATCTCTACAAGGAAATCACGGAGCTCAAGAAATTGGCCATGAAGCGCGAGGCCGAGAAGAAGGAGCTATCCGACGTCGTCGAGCAGGACAAGCTCGTCTTGAACAAATCACGACCCCCAGTGTTGCGCGAGGTGTTCCCCAGGCCTGCTCTGGAAGGCAAGCGAGTGCCAGGTGACCTGGAGATTCACCAGAATGGTGTGCGATTCAATTCGCCTCTCCGCGATCAGAAGATCGATGTCCTGTTCAACAATGTGAAGCACATGTTCTTCCAGCCTTGCGACAAGGAGCTGGTAGTCATCATCCACTTCCACCTCAAGGCTCCGATCATCATTGGTAAGAAGAAGACGCGCGACATTCAGTTCTACCGTGAAGCATCAGACGTGCAATTCGACGAGACGGGCAACCGCAAGCGCAGGTACCGCGCTGGTGACGAAGACGAGCTGGAATTGGAGCAAGAGGAGCGGCGGCACCGTGCACATCTCAACAAGGAGTTCAAGAAGTTCGCAGAGCTCATCACTCAGACGGCGGACGACTTGACCGTCGACGTGCCTTACCGTGAGCTCGGCTTCGACGGTGTCCCATTCCGCACAAATGTGTGGCTCTCGCCGACGAATGACTGCCTGGTGCACCTGACCGAGTCACCCTTCACCGTCGTCACGCTGGCCGATGTTGAGATCGCCCACTTGGAACGTGTGCAATACGGACTCAAAAACTTTGATCTCGTCTTTGTCTTCAAGGACTTTACGAAGCCGCCGCTGCACATCAACTCCATTCCGACGCAATCACTCGACAATGTCAAGGAGTGGCTCGACTCGGTCGACATTCTCGTGTCCGAGGGTCAAGTCAATTTGCAGTGGTCGCAGATTCTTCGCACCATTCAAGAGAACCCATACGACTTCTTCTCCAATGGCGGCTGGTCTTTCCTCCGAGGAAGCGACGATGGGGATTCGGACAGTGATGAGGAAGAGAGCGGTAGCGAGTACCAGGATAGCGACGCGTTTGAGGAGAGCGAGAGCGACGATGAAAGTGACTACGAGGATGACGAGGATGCAAGCGACGACGAGGGAGAGACGGCGAGCGAGGTCAGTGACGAGGCAAGCGAAGGGGACGAGAGTGACTGAGTGTCGTGCAGCAGGCCCCTTTTCATGTACTTTTCGAGCGACTTTTTCGGCCAAAAGGATCGTGGGCTCCCCACTTGTCGTCTATGAGAATGTTTGAATTCGTGAGTGCAATACGTCCGCCTGCTGCGGTGCCCGCCCCGGCCAGGCATCTCCGCAACGACTACTCGATATCCCTAGCCAGCGCTGCCCGTAGCTGCCCGTCGTTGGTGGAGCCAGCGTCGCATGCTCTCTCGCGTAGACAAGTGAATCATTCCTCCCCAATTCTCGCGCACGCGGCTGGCAATGCCACCCATGGTGCGGGCGGATTCCGAAGCGGTATCTGTGTCCGCGTTTCCATTGGGTGCAGGGCAGGAATCGACGTCTTCCTGATCGTATAGGAAGCCTAGCCAGCTGCAAACGATGCGCATCTCTTGGAGAGTTGCGTCAAAGAGTGTCCACCACGGATAGGGATCCCGCGGCAGGGCGGGCAGAGGCGAGGACGGCTGCAGGGACAAGAAGTAGATGGAGGACACGGAGAGTATATGCGGCGGAAAGAGAGCCGGGAGGGGAGTTTGCAGCCTATATGCGGGGCAAGGAGAGGTAGTGCCGCGTGGAGTTCAGTCAGTACAAGCTGGGTCAGGTCGATGTGGGTCATCACGATACTGCCACAGAGACTCACATGTCGCTGCAACATGACCAGCACCTTTGAATCACATCTTTGTTACGACCCAGGCCAAGGACATTGAGATAGTTTACGAGGGTTGCGTAGGGAAGGTGGGCCTCGAGCTGGAAGCCGAGCCGCTTGAGAATGTGCATCTCATGGACGACGATTGCATCCTTGTAGTCGTAAAAGGTTGAGGACTGGTAGGCGTGCGGGACGTAAGTGAAGGAGTCGGCGGCATTGCTTCCACTCTGAGTGGCAGATGCCGCCGCCTCTGCTGGTTGGGACGCTGCAGTAGGTTCCTCAGGGGGAATCCATGGCAACGAGTGGCCAGCAGCCTGTCTGCGCTTTGAGGCGCTGCTGTGCTTTTGCACGAGGAAATCAAAGCAATTGATGAGATCTCTCAATCGGATTGGCGACTCCTCTAGCTTGCTGGCGAGAAAGACGGTTGCGATGGCGACGTCTAGGGTGCCAAACGAGCGGAATGACGTGACGAACCAGAAGCGCTGGAAGAGCACCTGGGCGGTGGCTGTCAGGCGCTGAGGCAGGGAAAGCAGCAGGCCAAGTCGATGAATGAGCTGGGCGCCATAGGCCCGGAGGTCTAGCTCGAGGGCATATGGAATTCCGTCATCTGAGGACGGGGTCGATGTGAGCTGATCGAGCGTCGCAAGAGGATTGAGGAGAGGGGAGTCATCGGACATGAGTCCCTCTGGGAAGAGGGCTGCCAAGGCTTGTTCAGGGTTGACGTTCGAAGGGCTGGAGAGAGTGTGGGCACGAAAGAAGCGCAAAGAGTATCGGGCCAAGAAGATCTTCGCGGAGTCGGTGGGGCGCGCGGCCCGGCACGCGCTTGGGTCACGAAGAGCCGTATGGGCAAAGGCGGCTCCAATTAAGAATGCTCGAACTGGACCAAGCGACGACTCGAACATGCCACCGTCTTCGCAAAGTCGAACATACAAACACAACAAACAATCAAGTGGCTGTGCACGGCGACGATCCTTGCGACACCTTTGCTTCTTTATCTGGCCACTGGCGCCCCTGTCCGTCCTGGCGCCCTGTCCGTCCTGGCGCGAGGCTGTGCCTTGCCAAGTAGGCAAGATCAACAAACTGGAAGGAATGATCTTGGAATCGCTGTGTTGAGACCTACCAAGACGAGTACGCCCGCGAGCTTCGGCCGACTAGCGACACCTTTTCATCTTGGCGTTGGGCGTTGGGCGTCGGTCGTCGAGCGAGTGAGCGCAGCAACAAACACGGGCACGACGCCTGCGTTTGGCATGAATGCTGCGGGGTCAGGACACGCCCATCATCACTGCCCACCAACTACTTGTATGTATTCAGCGAGATCCATAACCGGCAAGTCGGAGCGGCTGCAAAGCACAATACTGTGCGGGACTGAAGGGAAAGTGGCGTCTCGACAGGCCCTGGAGCGAGAGGTAAAGAGCCCTGAGCGCCTGAAATGGACCATTGGTTGGGTGCGGTCGCGTCGCAGCACGATCGGTGCATCACGTCAAATCGCGAGCCAAGATGCACATTCCGCGCTTGCGCGCGCGACCGGTCGACCCAACCCACTCCAACCCAATTCAGTCAACCAACAGGCTCGCGCCAGTCGCGTCACCGCCCCGCGACGCGCGCGCCCCCGGCATGTCGTGCGGCACCCGATCCAATCCAGCAAGCCAGGCGGGCAGGCAGGCAGGCAGGCAGGCACACACACACTCTCTCTCCTCTCTCTTCACCTGAAACCTCGAGACCGCTTGCCGCATCGCCGACGGCACAACCGTCGCTCAGCCAACAGACATACCCGGAACGATGACATCGACACAGCACTCAGATACGCCTGTATCAGCACGCAAACAGCATCGCCAACAGCGAGCGAGCCATCCAGCCAATCTTGGCCATGCCTTGACGCCCGTTAGGGAAGGTCGCTCGGCAGCCACACTCCGCTCCACACCCGCGCTCAGCCTGCGCTTTACCCCGATCAGCGGACAGGGTCCCGCATGAGCCGTCGATGGTGTTGGACCTGCTAGGTACAGTACTTTCGATACAGTCAGGTCTTCACGTAACACCAGCGTGGATCTTCAGCCCACTTTGCCTCGCGCCTGATCTGAGTGCACACTCACACCACAGGCGGAGGAATGAGCACCTGCGCCGTCTCATCGCCGAGGTGAATGAGACATACGCCGACTGGGTAAGCGACCAACAGGCAGAGTACCTGCTCGCGGGCGGCATCTCCTCTTCGCACGCACCACCGCACGCACCACCGTACACACCGCCCACACACAATCAACAAAGAAGGCCATGTCATTTACTAACCCTGCAAACACCAAGCGAGCCCACGCAGGCAGCCTGCCTGCTGCCTCTCCGCTTCCCGCCTGCCTGCCTGTCCGCGCCATTGCCATCGACATCGTGACGGCATGGGCGTTCGTTCCATCACAGTCTCGTCACCTGCCATAGCTGGCTATTCGGCGAGCCGGCCCTGCCTGCTTTGGCAAGGGCGGTCCACGTTTATATAGCCTCTCGTCGCCCTGAGCACCCTTGACGGGGACCCTCCTCTCCCATTCACACACCCTCCTCCCCTTCTCACTCCCCACCCCCTCCAGATCTTCCCCCTTCACGCTACGCCAGGCTCTTCTTCGGCGACCCACCTCTCCTCGTTTCCTGTCATACCCAACGGCTCGAAGCTCTTCTGCGATCGCGCCCACCCACTTTCCTTTTCTCTCACAGTCTTTATCCTCAGCTTTTCAGCTCCGGAATTCGTCCTCTTTGACGCAATTCCACCCACAGCCCGTCGGCATTCATTCACCTTCACAGTCCTGTCCATATTTCACTCTTCGGCTTAAACTCATCCTGCCAGCAATCCACGCTACACGCATCAACAACCTTTATCAGTCCCCCTTTGCGAACAAACAGCCTCGCAACACACGCAAATCAGCATTCAGCAGCAAGCATTTTCCCTAAACGCCATACTACTCTCGCCCACCCTACACCTACCTCATCCTCTTCCCTCTGACAATGCAAGCTTCCGGTTCTTTTGAGCTCTCTCGTAATGGTCGCAAGAGGCCCGGCGACCTCTTTACCATTGGCCGCTCCTCTTCTTCCGACATGCCTTGGCCGTCGCCCTCTTTCAATCCGGAGCACGCCAGCACTTCCAACCTCAGCCATGCGCGTCCTCACGTCCACCTCCAGCGACCCGCATTCATGGACGCTCTTCCCCCGACACCGATCACTGCTGGCATGCCCAACCACGCACACGATGCAATCAAGCTGCCAAGCATCGACCACATGCTCGCAGACGCTCCCGCCGCAGCTGCTCCTGCCGATGTTCTCACTCCGCCGAACAGTGGACGCATGCCCGCTCTTGCCCGCTTGGGCTGCGATGACGGCGCTTGCTTCGAGGGCCCTAGGCCCGAGTGGGTCCAAGACGAGGACAAGAGGGTTTTCATCGACGTCCGGCCGCCCATGTCCCGTCACACTTCAGAGCCCCACGCGTCGTCGAGCAGCTCGCGTCGCATGTCTCCGCACAGCCTGAATGCCATGGTACAGAACGAGGAAGAACACGGTGTCATTGGTCTCGGACTCGGACCAGTCGATGCTACTCCCAGGATCGGCTCTCTCGGGAGCAACGCTCTTGGCCTCAGCACGCCAACGCAGGCCACCTACTCGCAGCCTCAGGCCCGCAAATCCATGCCCGGCGCGCCTTGCCTCGACCGCGGCCGTTTTCCCCCCGTGTGCCCCTCATCGCCCATCAACCCTCCTCTCGAAAACTGGAACACGGATCTGCGCTTCCCTGCTACAGGTTTCCATGCACCCAGCCCTGACAGCTTCAGGCACGTCTCTTCCACGGCCATGGTCAGGGAAGACGCTGTGACCATCGAGGGAGGCATGCCAATGCACGCTGGGGTCCTCGGTCTCGGTATTGCGCTCAATGGTAACACGGACTCTGGAGACCAGGCTCGTGCATCCACTTCGGCAGAGCAGCTTCTGCCTCCGACGCCCACCTCGACCTCGTTTGCCGCTGAGGCTACCACCCCATCGGCCACGACTTCCGCCGCTGAGCGATTCCGTGCCAAGGCTGCAGCTACCGGCCTCACACCGACTTTGGACATGGCTCGTATCAGCGACGTGACGGAAGTTGCTCCTGTTTCGCCTGCAAGCCCGTCGTTGCGTGCGAAAAGCAAGAGGCGCTCGAACTTGGTCCGCAGGCAAGCAGAGACGGCCGTCCTCGGCAAGTCGCGCAAGGGCTCCTCCTCGGCGCCATCCTCGTCATCATCATCAGCTTCCTCTTCGCCTTCTGTCAGCCCACCTCTTTCCGATTCCCGATCTCCCACAACTGCAAGCGGTACGCCTCAATTGTCTCCGCGCAAGCGAGCACTTAGCGAGCGGGATACCAACACTCCCACCTCGTGCGTAGATGCCGATACGGCCGACGTCTCCGGTCCACAGCAAGCTGCCCTCAAAGGTGGCAAAGGCAAAGGCAAGACGCGATCCTCCCTCTCAAACAAGGAGAACCCTGCCTCACCGTGGGGCGTCTTCCGCGTCAAGGAGGAAGGCTGGAAGCCACTGCGTCCTCCAGGTGGTGGCAAGGGCCTCGGCATGAACGCTGTGATGCAGTCAAGCCAATCTGGCTCTGCCCTCGCCGCCTCCAAGAAGCAGAAGAGAGTCAATGGTACCGCGAGGGTCGGCGGCGCTCCAAGTCCCGCCCTCTCCAACCAGAGCGCCAACAAGGAGAATGTGCCATTCATGCGCCCTTCGACGGCCGCAGGAGCTAGCCCACGATTTGGTGACTTCTTTGGTGAAGACCTCAGCGGACGGGGCTCGCGGCCCAACAGTGCTCACGGGCTTGGCGTCGGCAGCATTGCGTCTAGGCGAAGGTCGCCATTTGCAGGCGTTCGCTAAGTCGTGGACTTTTTTGTATTCTTGGCATGCTCTTTCTACTTTGTTTCTCCATGTGAATGTCTCTACGCCTCTTGCCATTAGCACCCCTGTTACACAAAGATTCGGCGCTCTGCATCCTTGCTAGCATTTGCATACATTCTCGCGATGAGCCTTGCCATTCATCTGCGCTTCAATCTTGAATATCGCTTCTAATGTACCGCCTCGTTTCCATCGACATTTCTTGTGGTGAATGCGGGCTGACTCGCGAGCGAGCGTTCAAGGAAGGACGATTCCACGAGGGCGCCCGACGTCGATGCCGCTTTGCGTGGCGGCACAGGGCGCAAGAAGCCGTATTGCAAGATGGAACGCGTCGCGCCATTTTACAGGCGCCGCCACTTGAAGTTGTTCTTGTCTTTCTTCCCGACGGCTTCTCTTACTTTCCCCACTCGTCACCCTCATCCCTTATCATGTCCCTCCCGAACGGATCTTCTAATCGGAAGTCTGGAAGTGGACCGCTCTCCGTCGACGACATTCTGGCCAAGCAGGCCGCATCGTCGGCAATCAAGCCGCGCTTCTTGAGCAAGAAGCAGCGAGAGGAGCAGGCTGAACAGGCAAAGAAGCAGGAGGAAGAGGCACGCCAGAAGCGCGAGGAGGAGAGGAAAAAGGCCGACAGAGAGCGGATTGAAAGGCAGAGGCAGCGTCTTAGAGAAGAAGAAGGCGCGGTCGCTGGGCCCAGCGGGCACAGTAACACCGGCCACCCTGGACGTCCGTCGGCAAATGGGGCGGGTAGAGGCGCTGTCAATGGCAGGGGCCCACAAGGCCGATCGAACCACGCCCCTTCATCACTATCATCGTCGTCGTCATCATCATCTGCGACCATCCCTACTGGACCTCGTGCGGATCGAGATGCCATGCCGCCGCCGGATCGTACTAGCGCTGCTGCTGCTGCGTCCTCGTCATCCTCATCATCATCTTCTTCGTCCACTGCTCCAGCGGTGCTGACAGAGTCGGAGCAGGCTGTCATACGGTCCAAGTACCTGGGCCTCAAAGAGAAGCATCAGAAGAAGACGAGGCGGCAGCTCAATGATCGCAAGACAATGTTCGGCTACGACGACGCCGAGGATACGACGGTCTCGTCGAACCCCATCTTCCAGTCCGTTGTACCCATCAAGGGTCTCAAGATGGGAGGTACAGAGGCCGAAGTCGTCCGTGCCACTGCGAGCGGACGAACCAACTCCAAGGCCCTTCAGACCTTTTCTACTCCAGCTCACTGGTCTCAGAAGTCGCTGTCGGAGATGAAGGAACGTGACTGGCGCATCTTCCGCGAAGACTTTGGCATCGCCGCACGAGGTGGTAAGATTCCATCACCGCTGCGCTCCTGGAAAGAATCGGAAATTCCTGGCCCTATCCTCGAGGCCATCGAGGCCATTGGGTACAAGGAGCCTAGTCCGATTCAGAGACAAGCCATTCCGATTGGTCTCAAGGAGCGCGACCTGATCGGTATCGCCGAGACTGGTTCGGGCAAGACTGCATCCTTTGTCATTCCGATGCTTTCCTACATTTCGCGACTGCCTCGGCTGGACGAGAGCAACCGCCACTTGGGTCCGTATGCACTCATCTTGGCACCGACGCGAGAGCTGGCACAGCAGATTCAGGTCGAGACGACTCGCTTCACAAGTCTGCTGGGATACAACTGTATCTCGATTGTGGGCGGTCGAGACATGGGCGAGCAAGCAATGGAAATGTCAAAGGGCGCTGAGATTGTCATTGCAACGCCAGGGCGCCTCAAGGACTGCATCGACCGACACGTCATCGTTCTTGGTCAGTGCGCCTACGTAGTCATGGACGAAGCAGACCGCATGGTGAATCTAGGCTTCGAAGAGGTACTCAACTACATCCTCGACTCGCTGCCGGTGTCCAACGTCAAGCCGGATGTGCCCGAGGCCGCTCAAGGTTCTGACGGACTCGACATGGAGGTCCCTGGCGTAGGTGGGCTGCGGTACCGCGTGACCATGCTCTACTCGGCGACGATGCCGGCAAGCGTGGAGCGCATGGCACGAAAGTATCTGCGAGGTGCAGCGACAATCACGATTGGTGACGCCAACCAGGCCGTGGGCACAGTTGTGCAGAGCGTCGAGTTCATCAATGGAGAGGAGCGCAAGAAGGCACGACTGCTGCAGATTCTGGGAAGCGGCTTCGAACCGCCGATCATCGTCTTCTCTACGACGCGGCAGTCCGTCGATGCGCTGTCAAAGGACCTCTTGCGAGCTGGGTACACATGTACAACGTTGCACGCCGGCAAGTCCCAGGATCAGCGAGAGGAGGCGCTGGCGGCGCTGCGCTCAGGTGAGAGTCCCATTCTCGTCGCAACGGATCTGGCTGGTCGAGGTATCGACGTGCCAGACGTCAGTCTCGTCATCAACTTTACGATGCCCACGATGTTCGAGAGCTACATCCACCGTATTGGTCGTACGGGCCGAGCGGGCAAAAAGGGCCATGCAGTGACGTTCTTGGAGAACACCGACGAGGAGTGGTTCTATGACTTGAAGCAGGAGCTGGCCAGGAGCCCAGTCAGTACGGTGCCCCGCGAGCTGGAGCGGCATCCTGCTGCGCAGCAAAGGATGACGAGGGAGATGATCAAGCGCAAGAGGGAGGATGCGGAGTGAGGAGAGGGGTAAGGAGAAATGAGAACGCGGCTAGTAGTGCGCCGCTGATAATGTATGTTATTGCCAGTGTCGTGCAGACAGACTCGACCAAATTCTTGTGTATGTATTGCCTGACAAAGAGTCCGCCATTGCATGTGCACTTGCGCCAACATTGCGCTTCGCAGCATGACCGAGGCCATGCCATCAGTTTCCGGCCATTTGGCAAACAGTCTCGAGGTACCACATTCGCGCATCGTGCGTCCGGATGACCCTTTCACCGCCAACATTTCACCGCCAACATTCACTGTTGACTAAGCTCTTGATCGCCATTGCCATCGTCGTTGCATGGTGCAAACGGGCAACTTGCCCTCGGCGGCGCTGAGTCCGGCTCAGGCAGCTCTCCGGCTTCACCTGTCCGCCTGCCGCCTGCCTTGCCTGCCCGCGCCAAGACAGGTGCAGTGCCCTGACCTGGACCCTGGGGCGCCACGCGACGGCGGCCCCTGTGCCCCGCCGCCCGCTCGCCCGCCCGCCCTCCCGATCTCCACTTGGATTGGAGGCGAGTGGGCGGCCATCGGCATGAAAAAGTGTATCGGGGTAGCGTGTACAGTTAGCATCTCCTCTAGCACCAATAGACCATCAGCATCGTAACTGCAACAGACCGAGGTCCGCTAAGCGTGCCTCCGATTCATCTCGTCACACAACCCCACCTCTCCACCCCCCTACCCCTCCCGAACCCCGGAGACGCAAGCATTGAGAGCGCCAGCCTCGAATCCCGACACAATCACCCTTGCGATGCCCAGATACTTGTTGCCGAATCCTCCCCTGTAAAACCACCCAATTGAAGAGAAAATCGACCACTGCGCCCATGCACCGCTGCTTCGACTCCGGCACCACTCCTTTTTAACACCACACACACCGCCGACTGCAGCCCAGCATGCAGTACGTTGGACGCTTCGTGTCCTCGGTGTACAACACCATCACACCCAACATCAATCCCGCCACCCTCAGTGGAGCCATCGATGTCATCGTCGTCGAGAGGGAAGTAGAAGTCGAAGAGGAGGTCAGCGATGACGATGGCCAGGCAGGGAGTTTTGCTGGCGCCTTGCCGCGGCCCAAGAGAAAGCGGAAAAGGAAGACGACTGAGCTAGCCAGTACGCCCTTTCATGTCCGCTTTGGGAAAATGAGCGTACTTCGGCCGGCTGAAAGAAAGGTGAGCAGGCACATACACCCGAATGCAAAGGCTATATCTCCTATGCTAACAGCTCCAATCCCGCTGCGCTCACCTTCTCTCTTTAGGTCACTCTGCACCTCAATGGCTCATCTGAGCCCCTTCCCTTCGCCATGAAAGTCGGCGAGCAAGGCGAGGCATTCTTCATCGTCGAAATCGACGACGAAGATGGCAACGGCCAGATCCCAGATGACCTCGTCACAAGTCCCATTCTGAGTGCCGCGACAAGCCCAAGCACCTCTCCAGATTTCGTTCCTGCGAATGCAGTTGGAGGGCAACAGACGACGAGCATCAATGAGGTTGAACCTTTTAATCTTGATGATTCCCGCACGACGCCTTTGGCCGATGTCACACAGCCTCCAGAACCACTGCAAGGCGCACATCGCAGTGGGGCCAGTCTGATCGAAGCTGCCAACACAGACGCCGCTACACTCGGTGGCGGTACT
This sequence comes from Quambalaria eucalypti, assembly GCA_004016185.1. Lineage (NCBI taxonomy): Eukaryota > Fungi > Basidiomycota > Exobasidiomycetes > Microstromatales > Quambalariaceae > Quambalaria > Quambalaria eucalypti. Next base: position 42,066 of record RRYC01000169.1, read on the forward strand.
GCGCAGTCGCAGGACGGCAGCAAGTTCACTCAACCTGGTAGCGACGAGGCAACGCAGGACATTCCCCCGGAAGACTCTGGACCTTCAGGCTCAGGTCCGAGTGCAGGAACCTCCAGCTTATTGGGGCAGCTAGGCACAGCAGCATCAAAGGCAGGTGGTGCCATCGGTGCGGCAGGCAGGGCAGTCGCCGTCAGATCGAGCAGTAGTAGTCTCGAGAAGCTGGCAAAGAAATCTTCTAAAGATGCAATCTCTGAGTCCACGGGCGCTCCCGTAGACCAAAATAAGACGGACGCCCGTCAATTCAATTCCCTAGATGCAGGCCCCTCTTCGGGAAACAGAGATGCGGCTGGCTCTACTCCCGCAAAGGAGCCCCTCAACGAGGCAGAACAGGTAGAGAAGGCAATGAACACCAAGGCAAACGCCTTCCTTGATCAGGTATCGTCCGAACAGGATGTTGACGCATCGGTCGCCGGAAGCCCGGCTTCTCTGCGCTCTGACGAAGAGGAAGCGTATCCTGCACCCTTTGGCAGCCAGCATACACTCTCTGCCGGTGCTAGACATCGACCTTCTAGATCCTCCTCCAATACGTTCCCCGTCGCACAAATGGACCATGGCACCTACCTGGCAGGCAAGAAGCTCGAAGGCCTGTCGCTCGCAACTGAGGCGGGCATCGAACCAGCGCAAGTCAATGCTTTGACCGTGGAGGGAAGGTTCAAGTCAAGTGACGTTGCAGACACAAAGGCAGAGGAGCACGGCGACGCCGTCGATAACCATGCCGCTTCTCCCCAAAAGGCCAATCGCCGCAAAGAGGACCTTCAATATATGCTCGATATGGACGGATACAAGATGACCGCCGACGGCGAGGATCTTGCATTTGCCGAGGGGAATCGACTGGCTCACGAGCTCCCTCTCAGCCGCCGACATGGTGGCGACGAGCTGCATCCACACATTGGAGAGCTCCTCGACCAGGCACATCGTCGGAACAATGACCGGCGTGCGCCCATCGCCGATGCAACCTCTCATGCTGATGGCGATGAGGCTGAAAAGGCCAATGTATCCGACGACCCACTAGGACTTTCTTCCGACACGCTGCCCTTTGTTACCTCTGGTGGCCACATTCCTCAGGAAGACATGGACTTGAGCCGTGACTTGGCCCACGTAGCCCGCTCTCTCCGAAGTCAAGGAGATGGCATCACAGACATCGGCACCGAGGAAGGAGCTGCCGGCAACAAGCGGAGGAGCAACAGGTCTCGACGTGCTCCTCAAGATGCCTCCCTCAGCGACACGGAAGCCGGCTTCGCGAGCGACGAGGAAGGGAGCGGAGACATCGAAAGCATCCATCGCAGCCACCACCGGGCCAAGAGCGGGCCCTTTGAATTCAGCAAGTCGTCGCTGCCAGGAGATGTCACACCTCCCGAGAGCCACGAGCGTTTGATGAAGCAATCCAGCCCTGCAAGGCCGTCGGGCTCCAGCTATGACATCGATAGAAACGAGCCGGTCCCACGACAGCGGGTGCTGAGCTCCGCGGCTGCGGATCACATGTCGACCCTCGAAGCAAGGGGTAGAGGCCTGGGCAACGGACCTCGATTCACAGTCTCGGACTCTAATCCGTACCAGTTCCGCCTTGTGCTGGACGGTGAACGGAGCGATCGCACCTTTGAGATGAGTCTGTGCTTCAAGGACGGATTCGGCTCAGACCCAGATGGAGATGCGACACACGGACTCTCCGATGAGGAACGCGACGAGTTCGAGGAAAACCGCATCAGCTTCCAGCGCTTCGCAGACGACCCAGACGTCGTCAATGACGAACGCCTCGTGGTGTTGTACAATGCACGGTACCTGACTTGGGAGAATGCATCAGCTGTGTTGGCCACCCTCTCCCTCTACCGTAATACGTTCGCTTCGCATAGCGCACAGAAAGAAGCTCCCTCGGAACAACCGGTCCCACCGCAGGGCGCCAGGGCCAGCGTATGGAGTCGTTGGTGGAACCGGAACCGCCAGTTGGACGAAGCTGGCAGCGGGCGTCCTGGATTTCCCAGAGAGTCGAGTGCCCCTCCCGAAGAGGTCCCAAGCGGACGCCCTGGCCCTGGCATGGAGCGTGCGCACACCGACACGGAAATCCCCAGCGCTGTATCGATTGGGGCCAAAGTCTCTCCTGAAGAGAGTGCACAAGATGCTCCACGGAAGCCGAAGAACCAGCAAAAGACGTACGCAAAGACGCTCCGCCTGACCTCGGATCAATTGAAGAGCCTCAACCTGCAAAAGGGAGCCAACACAATTACCTTTTCGGTTACATCCTCTTACTCGGGAGTGGCTACATGCACGGCGAGGATCTTTTTGTGGGAGTCTTCCCACCACATCGTCGTCTCTGACATTGACGGAACCATCACAAAGTCAGATGCTCTAGGCCACGTCTTCACCATGATTGGCAGAGACTGGACCCATCTCGGCGTCGCCAAACTGTACACTGACATTGCCAGAAACGGCTACCGGATCATGTACCTGACCAGTCGGGCCATCGGACAGGCTGACACTACACGTGACTATCTACGTGGCATCTCCCAGAACAATTATCGCCTCCCGGATGGACCGGTCATCATGTCTCCAGATCGCCTCATTGCCTCGCTCCACCGCGAGGTCATCTTGCGCAAGCCAGAAGTGTTCAAGATGGCATGCCTGCGCGATATTGCGCGCCTCTTTGGGGCCGACCCGCGCCATGCACAAGCTCAGCCCGGAGGACAACTACCTCCTGGGGCCGAGGATCATGCTCTCCAGGCCGCCTCGCAAGCTGGCGCAGGAGCACAGGCATCGCCCGCCGCAGGGGCTGCCACGGCTGCGCACGGCAACCCGACGCCCTTCTATGCCGGCTTTGGCAACCGCATTACAGACGCATTGAGCTACCGTAGTGTCAACATTCCCTCGTCTAGAATCTTCACCATCGACACAAACGGCGAAGTCAAGATGGAGCTGCTCGAACTAGCCGGTTACAAGTCGTCCTATATCCACATGACCGACTTGGTCGACCAGATGTTCCCGCCTATAACGCAGCGCACCTCGGAGCGCAATGCAGGAAAGCCCGAGTACAACGACTTCAACTATTGGCGACCCCAGATTGACGAGTTCGATCTGCCAAGTGACGAGGACTTGATGCCCAGTCCGCCCGTCTCACCGGCACTGTCTGCCCGCTCTGGTCGCAGCGTGCGCAGCACAGGCAGTGCCCGCAGCAACACGGCCATGGAAGGTGAACAGCAGCAGCAAAGTCGTCTGAGCCGCTTTGGCCTCGGCAGTCTGGGATTGAGCCGCAAGGGCTCGACACAAAGCATGGCCGAGCCATTGCCCACGAGCAGCAACAACTCTCAACATCGCCCTAGTCATTCACAAACGGCCATGCCGGATATGTTTGTACCAGCGGGCACGAGCGGCAGCTTGTCAGGACAGCAACAGCGCCACCATCTGCCCGAGAGCCTGTCCGCCCCCGACCTGTCCATTGACCACGCTTCGCCGCACCGCGCTCAATCGGCGCCTCTGATCGATGGCAGCTCAGAGGCCAGCTCCTCGTCGGACAATGTCACAGGCACGAGTCCGACTGCCGGAGCTACGGGGTATGGTCCGGCTACGAGCTCGTGGATCGCCCCCTGGCGTCGTCGTGCCGTTTCGCCTAGCTCCTATAGCTCGTCGGGCTCAGTCAGTGGCGGAGCGAGTCCTCCGCAGGCGACGAGTCCTCTTGTGGGGCCCGTGATCACTGCTGAGCCCGACAGCGAGGACGAGTACGACGAAGAGGGGGGCGAAGAGGGCGAAGGGTACGATGATGATGATGACGACGTTAGCTTGTTCGAAGGAAACGATGACGATGATGAGTACGATGAGGAGGAGGATGAGGAAGAGGATGAGGAGGGATACTCCCGCAATGAGGGCGATGAAGATTCGAACGAAGCCGTTGGTTCTGGTGTCGCAGAGGGACAGAGGGCCGCCCAGAAGGACGGCGATGCTGATGTGATGGCAGGTGGCATCAGGGATTCGGTCGGCCGCGTCAGGAGGAAGCGCCGTGGGCGCCAGGCGACGATCCGGCAGGATGCGCCCATCGATGACATGGGAGATGACGTGCTAGAGGACGATGTGGACGAGCTGCTGGCTACGGGAGAGGTGCAATTCGATTGGAAGGGCTGAGGGAGGCGGACGTGGCCCCAACTGGCTCCCGTCTGCAGGCGGCATTCTGATTCTGTGGGTCCGACTTGGAACAGCATTTGGTACAATGGCACAAGGACATGACCCGTTCGAATTTTCTATCTCCGTTGGTCAATTCTCATCACTTGTCATTGCATCATTCCGCCAAGTTTGCATCTGGAGTGTTTTGAAGTCATTGCCAAAGAGTGGCCTTGTCGCCCTGGGTGGGTCTTTGTAAGGGGGCACGCATGTTCGCTCATGGCTCGTGGCTCGTGGCTGGTTGGCTGGTAGGCGCCGCGCGCGGGTGAGACGCGGTGGACGCGCCCAGCGATGCCGGCCAGGGCAGTCAGGCAGTCCGTCTGGGGCGCATACCCGCGTGCAGCGAGGCAACGAGAGGGAAATCCTCATCCTCGTCTACCAGTCGAGGGCTGCTGATATCGTACCTTACAACACTCAGCTTCTTATTCCCGAAAGACGGTCACCCCACAGCCGCCTGACTTTACACCTTCAGTGACACGCACACACAAACCAGCTCTCACCTCCGCCGCGCGTCCCGGAGCCTAATTCGATACCCCGCCGCTCCGTCGCCGCCGTCACACACGCGCCCAGACACCGCCAACTCGCAGCGAGCCGTGGCCGAAGACTTCTTTCGTCCACTCGCATCAGACTGTGCCTGCCTCTCTGAGTCGGCACATACGAACGATCTGGGCACAACTGGATGGCATCGCCCCAGATCAGCGCTCAAGGAATATCAGCATCAAACCACCTCGAACGGGACCGTGATCTCGGGTTAGAGCCGGGACAAGACGATCAAGACATGGCGCAACAGTTGCCGTCGCATCATGGGGAACGGGCCGTAGACGAAGAAGAGGAAGAGGAGGAACAAGAGGAGGAGGAGGAGGAGGAATTCGACGAGGAGGAACTCGCACAAGGCGATGATATGCTTGGGGACGATGTATATGGTGAGTCCCTCCGCTTGGGGTCTCCTGATATGTGCCTCCCTGAGAACGCTTTGACCGAATCGTGCCTGACGAATGACCCTTCCAATCGCCTCGTACCGTTCCACAGAGTCTGACTCCATCTCCGACTCTGGAACCGATTCGCTCACATGGATCTCCTGGTTCTGCTCGCTGCCCGGTCACGAGTACTTTGCCGAAGTCTCAGAGGACTTTATCGAGGACGACTTTAACCTCACAGGTCTCAATGCCCTGGTGCCCTTCTACAAGGAGGCATTGGAGATGATTTTGGATGTGGAGCCACAGGAGGATTCGCTCAAGATTCCCGACGTTTCCATTGTAGAGAGCAGTGCGGAGCTTCTCTACGGTCTCATCCACCAGAGGTACATTTTGACGAAAGGGGGCTTGCAGCAAATGGTGAGTGCGGACTGGCCGAATCCTAGACGCAAAGTAATTGGGTCACGAGATTTCCCCTCGCTCACTTAATAACGTCTTCTCATTCACGCTTTCCCATGCTTTTCAGGTCGAGAAATACGAGCAGGGGCATTTCGGCTACTGCCCTCGCGTCTTTTGTCATTCGCACCCTGTGCTCCCCTGTGGTCGCTCAGATCTCCCTGGGCTGGACACCGTCAAGCTCTTCTGCGCCAACTGCATCGACTGCTACGCTCCGCCGTCCAGCCGCTTCCACGGGGTCGATGGTGCCTTCTTTGGTACAACATTCCCTCATCTCTTGTTCCAATGCTACCGCGAGATCGCACCGAGCATCATCGCCCCAGCTGGCTCGAATGCAAACTCTCTCAACCTCTGGTCGACGAGCGCACGCGGCGGAGAAAGCGAGCAAGTGCAGGGCACAGATGCAATCAGTAGCAACGACGCCGAATCTCGGGGCCTCGAGGGCAATGGTGACGGCTCATCTTCAGGAGGTAACAGGGAGAACTCGACGTCGTCGTCGTCTGCACTCAATCCCGCGCTCATCGGCCAACGAGAGCCTCAGGCGCGCCTATACACACCACGAATCTATGGATTCCGGGTATCTGAGCTGGCAAAATCTGGCCCGCGGATGCGCTGGCTACGGATGCGACCAGAAAGTTGGGAGCAACTGCAAAAAGGTCTCCCGCCTCGTGGTGGAGGAGCGCCGGAGAGGAGCGGTACCGGGGCGGTCAATATCGGTGTGGCAGGCGAAGGTGGGGCAAACACGGCTACATCGCCAGGCAATGTCACCAATCTGGGAAGGCCTATTGCTGGAAGAGCCAAGTAAGAGGCGGATGGGCTCATCTCACGGCAGGGCGATGGCACTTTCCTATGAGCATTCTCAGCACTAGGTCGGACTCAGAGCTTTTACCAACTTCATGACGACAAGCTTCGGCGAGCCAACGAACCATCCAGCCGGCTGTATCAATGACATCCTCGCGCTACGACATCTACACGGCTGCTCCAGTAGTATGCAAGGCGGCTTCCCGCTTTGCTTTGCCCGCCACGCGGAACCACCCCAGCTGGCCCTTCGTAGGCCGCGGGCCTGATGTGCACGCATGCTCCATTGAGCGAATCCAGGCTACAGGGTAGAGGTACTTGTTTGTCCACTTTCCGCCTCACTTTGCGGCTGTCTCCGTACCATCATGTAATGACAGGCTTTGTTCCGTGTGGAGTGGCCCCCATCGTTGCGCCGCGATGCGATTGAATGTACCATGGCGATGTCCGCTTCGACGCGTGGAACGGGGCTGAGCTTGCCGTGAACCTTGTTTCTGTACCGCCACCGTGTATCGCGGCGCGGACTTCTCTGAGCTTCGATGGATGCGGCGGTCCGAATGACAGACGACGCATGCTATTTGAGCACGAGGAGTTTGGGGGGTTCTCGCTCTCTTCGTCCTGAGGTCACAATGAGCCCAACTCTGGGCAAAGCATTTCCTCAGCTGGAGGCAGCGCGCGGCCAATATTGAGCAGGCCCGCCGGCAGCACTTGGGAGGGAACCTATCCCGGACCCCTCATCACTGAATAGCCCTGCTCCCGAGCCGCTCCCTCCTAATCAAACTTGACGCTAACGAGCAGCAATCGGGCCCCGCACCATTGCCCCTTTCTCCTGCTATACGTACCTCCCCAATAAAAGCGCGTGTGGCGCAGCGTGGCATCCTTGCCTCCCTAATTGTCACATCACATCGATACCCCTTGCCTCCAAGTCCGCCTCATTCCCTCGACGCTTGCCGTCCTCATTCTCTACATGGCATCCTCATCATCGGCGAGTAATACCAAGACGGCCCCCTCGAGCTCCATCTTCAACCCTCTTTCATATTCGAGCTCAGCGCAGCCGCGTGCCGGTGGCAACCCCTCGAGCGACAAAGCTCCGCTTTCGCAGACCCGGCTCTACGTCGGGAACCTTCACCCCTCGACGACGGAGTACGACCTAGTGCAGCTCTTCTCGCCATATGGGAAACTTGCGAAGCTCGACTTGCTCTTCCACAAGGTCGGACCTTTGCGCGGGCAGCCACGCGGGTACGCTTTCGTAGAGTACGTTCGTGGGGAAGATGCGCGGGCGGCGCACGTTCACTTGTCGGGCGAGGGCGGGTCGGGGGCAGGTCCGGGCCGAAAGGAATTGAGAGGGAGGAGAATATCTGTAGGGTTTGCAAAGATCACGGAGTACTCGGATTCGTCTGCTCTGGGCGGGGCTGCGGCTTCCACGGGGCCGATGAGGAGAGGCCGGAGAGGGGAAGACGAATTCAAGCCAACGACGCTGAGTCTTGTCAAGAATTCGCAAAGGCCGCAAGGGTGAGTTTGGTCGGGAAGCTGGCTGCCTCATGGTGAATCGCCCGTGCTGATCCGTTTGACGATACCATCTATCCCCCCGGCCTGTCCACTCTCTTCCGCCCGTCGTGCCGTAGCACCGATGCCAAAATTGCCGCCATGGATGCTAAACTTCGAGCCTTGAAGGCATCAAAGAGCAAAGCGTCAGATCGAAGCTCAAGTCCCGCCACCAATCCGGGAGACAAAGCAACGCAACGAAATACGACTGCTCTCAAGCCAGTGCCCTCTGGTGCTGGGCTCCCTCAAAAGCCGCAAAGTGCGAGGTTGGGGGATAGGACGTAGAGATACTTCAGGTAACGCATGGTCGGGCGGGCGAGGAGTGACCGTCCTACCTGGGCACTTTCGCCCCATTAATTCATGAGCTGCGAGCAGGTCCTGGCCTCGGCACTATGTGTCTGCGCTGCACGCCCCTTCGTTATTCACATCAGACCCCTCTCTCGCTCACGCTGTCACCTTCTGCACGTATGTATGTAGTACTATTTATTCTGCTCTTTGCTGCTATCCCACATCACAATCAAGTCCACAAAAGGCCCATCTTCCTCGCGGCCTCGGTGTAGCGCTCTCCCTTGCGAGTGAACTTGCCCAAGATATCGTCAATCGACTTGAGTTCCTCTTCGCTGAGTTGGATCAGGGCAGCCTCGGCATTCTCCTTGGCATACTCGGCACGTCGTGTGCCCGGAATGGGCGCCAAGACGGGTGAGCGGTGCAAGAGCCAGGCCAGGGTGATCTGAGACGCCGTCGCCTTTGGCTGACCACTGCTGCTGCGCTTGTCGGCAAGGGCGCGAATCTGATCAGCAAGAGTGAGGTTGTGGTCGAAGTTTGCCTCGGAGAAGGAGTCCATGTGCAGTCGTGGGTCGCCGGGGCTGATCTGGGAGCGGGAGCGCAGCGTTCCCGTCAGGAGACCCTTGCCGACCGGGGAGTAGGCGAGGATGGGAATTTCTGTAGGTGCAAGTGACAACAAGGAAGGTCAGTCAAAGCGCCGGTGAATAACGCGGAAGGAGTGATGCTATCGTTACAGGGTAACTCACTGTACTTTTCACAGACCTCGAGGACATTGTACTCTTCTGCTTCGCGGCAGAATGGGCTGTACTCAACCTCGACGGCGGCCACGCCTTCGTTGGAAGCCTTGACGACGGCTTCGATGGTGCTGCCCTTGACCTCGGACAGAGCCAAGTGCTTGAAGAGCCCCTCGTCCCTGAGCTTGCAGTAGACGCGCGCGGCCGTTGCGGGGTCAACACCGACGGGGAAGCGTGCGGGTTCCCACAAGTCCACTTCCTTGCCACCCTGGTCAGAGCCCAGGGCCTCGCGAATCTGCTTCAGGGAGGTCCTGAGGTCTTCTTCGCGCTCGAGGGGGTTCAGCGGATGAAGGCCGCGCATGCCCACCTCGGAATACGAGTCACTGCCGAAGATCTTGACACCGCCCTTGACGCAGAGGACGACGCGGTCCTTGTCCTCGGGGTACTTTTCAAAGTACCGCCTGACGAGGTTCAAGTTGGACTGGGCGTGCTCGGGCGTAGCTGCGCCGTAGAATTGGCCGGCGTCCCAGAGGTTACTGCCGGCCTCGAGGGCGGACTTCATCGTCGCAAATGCTGCTTCATCGGGGGTGATGTGCGCGGGGTCTGTCCACGTAAGACCCATCAGACCGAGGCCGATGCGGCCGATGGACAGGTGCGAGGCAGAGCCGCCCAGGGCGACGTGTGGGTACGAAGTAGACGAGGACATGGCGTGGTATAGGACAGTTGATGGGATGTGGTGAGGGCAAGGGGATTCGTACCTGACTGGAAAAGACCGTACTTATGTACCTGTGCAACAACTTGTAACCCACTTTGACGAACACCCCCCTCAGCGGGTCTTTGAGCCCGCTCCGCTGCCTCCACCTGCACCATCTTCCAGCGGCCGACTCGACCGAAAGACGAGGAGCGGCGAGCTGACCTCAGCCCGTCCCTACTTCCGCGCCACCGGCTAGATCTAGCTCAGGGCACAAATCACAGCCAGGCACAGGGACGAGCAGAGCACAGATGCAGGGAGTTCTGCTGGGAGATACCCCCTTCGTGGGCCGCGAAGAGCAAATGCCGCGCCACGCCACGCCTCGCCTGACTGAGCTTCTGGCACGAGAGCAGAGCGCACTTGAAACACTTTGCACTTCTTTCGGCTGTCACGGTTACGGTCCGATCACATACAGCTTCCCATCCACCTTGCGCGCGCGACATCCTCCCCTCGACAGCATCTTCGCTTGTCCCGGCGACCATCTATTGATTCCCTTCAGTTGACCTTGTTTCGTTGCTCCTCGACAAAGACCATGCGATATGTTTGAGCTTAGATTCGCTCGCGGACAACCTCGTGTTCGACGACCTCCAATCGGTCGAACAGGGCGCTGGCCTGTCGGGCAGCGCGAAGTCCACTGCTGAGCATACCACCGAAGCTTGCGCCCATTCGCTGGAAGAGGGAAGATCGGGTGCAGGTGTCGCATCGTTGCATCGTCAGTCATTGGTTCATCTGCAGATGATCGCGCACAGCAATCTGGCCAATCGACTCAGCACCACTTACCGGAACAGACTGCGCCTCGCTCAGCTCCATTCCTCCACAGATGAAGCCAGGGAAGATCTCGCCGGTCCTGTTGACGATCTCGTTCTCGGACTTGTTCATGTCGAGGGGAGCCATCTCCCCGAGCCTGAGCAGTCCAGTAGACGCAAGGCGCTTGACGCCAAACGCACCGAAAGGCCCGTCGTGCCCGCAGAAGGAGCACACCACGGGCGCAGAGATCGTCTGTGGGTCCATGCACGACTGGAGGCCGTGGGCCAGCGTCACCTGAGTCCAGTTGCTGACGATGCCGACGACACGCTGGACACCGCTCGCATCCGTCTTGACGATGAGGTCCTCGGCGGCAGTGGCGTTGTACAGCTTGACATTGGGAAGGGCAAGCAGCTTCGAGAGGAGGGTAGAGGTGCTGTGAAGCGAGGGCGGAAAGGCGGTGGGTAAGCTTGGCTGTATACAAGGCAACCTACTTGCCTTCGGTTCAAGTACTCACAAGAGAGCGGCGTGCTTGACGACGACGTAGGAGCCCTCGTCATCGTAGGCGACACCCAGCTCCTCGAGGAAGGTGTGCGCGGGCTTTCGGATGACCATGGCCGAGAAGAGCTGTCCGCCGAGCCAAGCGCCGCCGCCCGGGGCCACGCCGGCTTCGACAATGGTAATGTTGAGGTCAGGGCGGTCCTTGGCCAGGCGGTAGGCGCAGGACAGACCCGCGGAGCCAGCGCCGATGATGATGACATCCGACGTGGCGCTCTTCATCAGGTCTTGGAAGTATCTGTAGATGGTGCAGGCATCAAAGGAACCGCGAGCAGAGTCAGACGGGGGACGGCTGCATGAGGTCCACATCCTCATCCTCGACACTTCTTTCCTCGGACGCGGACTCACCGGCTGGTCATAGCACGCGAGGTGTAGCTCTCGTGGATGTTGGCAAATTGGTACTGTACGGCAGCGGTGGCGACACGTCTCAATGCTGTGAGCACATACTCATATCGACGGCCCTCTCAACAGACCACCAGCGCCTCCTCTCAACTCACGTTGCCCTCCCAGTCCTCTCGCGGCTCCTCCTTGATGGCGAGGTGTTGCTTGTAAGGAGCCATGAGGGGCGCGGCATCGGCGTTGCCGTTCTTGCGAGCGACTTGCATCTTGGCCTTGATGTCAGCGGGCGAGGGGTGGGTGTTGACTTGAGCAGGCATGCTCGTGAAGGACGCTGTCGGAGGGGTCATGTTGGTATGTGTCTTGGTGAATGAGTTTTGGCTGCTGCTGAGGTTGAAAGTGACGACTAAGGATCGAAGGCGACGACTGGTGGGGAACGACTTCTAGCTCTTGGTGGTGTGCAAACCTCTTTATATATATCTCCAAGCAATGTAGTCCCTCTGGGGCTACTCCACAGTGGTCCCTCGAGTCACATTGCTCAATTGCTTGGGGCATTTGCTCAGAACCTTGATCGTGCAAGCACACAGGCCCGGTGGGCAGTAGGGCGAACCAGCCTTGGAGCGGCCTCCGAGCAACGCCGCGCCTGCCGCCTCACTCAAGCAAATGGCAAGTTTGCAGCGAGGATGCAATGATGGATCCCCCCACCTCTCGAAGTGCCCCACGCCAGGTATTTGGCCGCTCTTTTAGAGCAGTATAGGGCACAAGGCGTCACTCTCCTCGCAAGTGTGCAGCCCGTCTCTGCGCTACTGGTCGGCAGAAGGGGTTGTAAAGCCCACCTTGATCGCGAAGATGGTGGCAAAAGCGATTGGGCGATGTGCCGGTGACCCTCCTCCTCGGCATTGCTCCGGCCGCGAGACGCTTACCTACCGCCTCGCCTAGATCAGAACAATTTCGTCCTCTGTTGACCTTACTCGGGCGACATGGGCGCAAGTGCACTGAGAGGGACCTTTCACTGTTGCGTGACGAAGCTTGGGCAGCTCGCCCGCCGGAACGAATGACACCGACGTGGGAAGAGAGGCAAGAGGCGAGGTGGCTAGCGACGCGGGTGCGAGCAATTTGCGCACGGACCAGAACCCCATGCGTACCGATCGTGCCTGATCGTGCCTTTTCGTGCCTTTCCTTCCCATGGCAGTAGGGTAGCGCGAGTAAGGATTTGGCGCAAGGACACTAGGAACGTGGCCATCAACCCAGTCGAGGTCCGACGTGCCGAGCAGACATTGCTCTCTCTCTGTGCGCTTTGACCCCACTGAGTCCGTCAGGCTAGACTTGCGCTTGCCGTGCGGTACAGCACTTTGTCCCCTCCGAGGGCCCCGCCCTCCCAAGAACTCATAAGCTGATTCCTCCCTCGAGCGAGCGAGTCTAGAAAGAATTGGCCCCGCCCATGCCCCAACTAGCAGGGCTAGCCTGAATGAGCCGGGAAGGTCGGCCAAGTGTCAGTGATTACCGTATCAATTCAGAGCTCGGAGCAGGAATGTATGCCAAGGAGTGACATAACCAACCTCCCATTGGGCGGATGCGATACCAGCCGTGTGGGAGCTCGTCGAGTATTGTAGTCAAGTACCCCGCTGTTGCTGAATGCTCAGCATATACGAGATGCACCAGGGTACGGGGCATGCACGGACGGCAGCAGGAGGTGCTGCGGGTAGATGGAGAGTGGCATGGGACGTGAGACAGCCTCCACCGTGATGCGCTAAAGCTGGCGTCAGAGTCTCGGCACATTGTTGCAGGCGGTAGAGGGAAGGGAGCACCACGCCAATCGAGGCAAGAAGCTCCGTCGCGGGCACATAGGGAGAGGGACGACGAATTGTTGCTGGGCTGCTTTGCTCCGGCTTGGGAATCGAGTCATAGCCCACCACTCGTGCAAATGATCAGCGCGCAATCAATGCCGAGTGGCCAAAACGCGCGTTGCGGTGGGGCGTCTGTGATTTGAGGTTTCGAGCAGGGCGGAATTGGTAGCTCCGCCTCACATCAAGGGAGTACCGGCCCTGCACTGCTTGCGCACACTCGTTGCAATGGCAGTCGAAGCATACGCTATGCGATAGCCACACCAAGTGGCTGGCCTGCGAGCGGCGCCCAACCCGATCGATCAGCGCAAGGCGTGATGTGATCGAGCCTCGAAGATCGGGGAGGGGACTATTCCAGTCGTCTTCCAGGTGGGGAATTTTGGCGAGTCGTGCCTTTGCAGGCCAGACAGGGACCCCCAAGTGTCCGTGGTCAGCAACTTCGTCTTTGGGTGGTAGTAGATGGCCGGTGCGCACGCCTCCTCCCCCCCCAACACTCCAACTTGCAGGAGAGCGCAGCGCAGGAAGGACGGGGCGAGCACAGGCAGGCGACGGCGGAGAAGAGAAAAAGCGCCGACTTGCTCTCTCGCTCCGCGCCTCCCGGCGGCTGGGCGGCCCAGTCGAGTGCGCGCAGATGCAGCCTAAGCCGGTTTCATGCGTCCGCCTGTGACTATTACCTCCCACACCAAATCTCAGCTTGACGGGGAAACGCAAAACGGCATGGGCGTACGTGACAGCAAGGCTTTTCCAGCTTCTAAGTAAAGCGTCGAGGATTCCTCAAGCGGCGCAAGCCTGAAGCAACCCTTGCCCTCGTCCCATAGGCTTCCTCCTGTGCCCTCGGCCACTAAGTCGGAGCCGTGCGGCCGTCATGAGAACAAGCAGGTCATAGTGGTCGAGTCAAGCGTCCACTTTGGCCTCGAGCATTAAGCAGTCTCTGCGGAATACATTCATCGTCTCACCATCCCACAATCGCACCTGGCATCGTGCGCTAGCGTAACAAGAAGGGACCACAACAAAACGTCTCCACACGGGGCGTCTTTCGGTTTTTGAACGTGTTTCATTTTGGTGATCAGAGTCCCAGGGCTCAACAAGACGACGGGGAAAGCTTTTCCCATCGCCTCATTCAGACTGAATGAGTGCCAGGGTGTTTACAACAAAGGACCTGGGTTCCCTTGAGAGAGATTGTACGCTAACGGCACAGCTTGGGCATGACAGCATACATCGTCCGAGGGCGAACGACGAGGCATGGAAGGAGATGCACAGAGGCAAATCTGTATTGCGGTCCCGAGAAAAGGAGAGCAATGTGAGGAGGGGCTAGGGATGTACAGAGTAGGAGCGCGGGCGGATCAAGTCATCGACGAGGCCAAAGACGATTGGCTTAGCGCATGATGATACCGTCGAAGCGCTGCTTGAACCAGGCAGCAGTGTCCTCCTTCTTGACACGGTGGGGAGCGCCGACACGGGCAGTCCTTTGCTTCCGGCGGGCAACACGGGCACCAGGGCGGGTCATGACGACGTAGAAGTCGGCACCAAAGATACCGATTGCCGGGTCGTACTTGATGCCAAGGTCGATGTGCTCGGTGATACCGAAACCAAAGTTGCCGGTCTCGGAGAAGTTGCCCCGGCGGAGCTCGTACTCCTTGACCTTGAGGCCACGCTCGAGGATCTCCTCGGCCTTGGGGCCGCGGACGGTGACGTGGCAGGCGATCTTCTCGTTACGACGGATACCGAAGCCACGGAGGGTGTAGCGGGCCTTGGAGGTGACGGGCGATTGGCCGGTCAGCTGCTCAAGAACCTTGGTGGCACGAGTGAGCCTGTCACCAGATTCTCCGACGGAGATGTTGACACTGTGAGGAAGCGGGAATGGAAGTGGGGATGTCAGCGACATTGTCACAGGGTCGTGTCTGGCCGGCGCGCAGAGACTCACACAAGCTTGTCAATGCGAAGCTCCTGATGACGGGAGGGAGGGGGTAAAGAGAGAGGTTAGATGTCAGTCTCGGGTTCGGGATGCAGTGCATTGGCAATGTCTCTCTTCGACACCATTCGAGATACGGGGTCAGGGACGCCTTGCCCCTGAGCCTTTTCGCATCGACGCCGGGCGCATATGTGCCAGGGATGGGGGGCCGACTCCGTTTCAGAGAAGAGAGCACCTTTGGGACCCTCGTCTCCGAAACAAAGAGACGGGTGCGATGCAGGTGCAAATCATGCAACCTTCGCTATGGGCAAAGGAGCCTCAATCCCAAGCGGGCCGGATGAATGCGTGTCTGCGCTCGCGATCGCACGACGCAGCCAATGCCCCCATCCTATGAACTTTGCCTCTTCAAGAAGGCATCCATCTTCTCCATACCGGCAACGTGTCTGCCCAATGCTACCCATCCGCCCATTTCGTCCGACATGGTCATTCGTTTAAGTCCGGTCACGAACCTTCATAGGGTTACTGTGGATGCAGCAAAGAGGTACAAAGTACAATGGTCTCAATGTCAGCATTGAGCAATCGAGTTAGGACTCATTGCGAGTGATATATCCAGCGCTTCCTTCCGTGGCTACCTCCATGCCATCGAGCATTGAGCTTGGATTGAATGCCGTCGCGACGGATCTCCGCCCAAATTTATCCCACTCTTTCCGGACTTTCCGTGGCTTCGACACTCACACTGCCTTGCCAGATTCAGCCATTTTGACGTATGTGTTGATCGAGGTGGATTTGATGTGGAAGACGATGTGGAATCTTGAAAGTCGGGTAGCAGGAATATTGGCTCAATTGGACGCAGAGGCCAGACAGGTCGCCTCCTCAGGCGTGGAGCGCGCGAGTCCCAGTGCAGTTCGACGCAGGCCTGTGTGGGCCGCAGCGCGGGCCCCTCGTCCTGCTGCCGCCCCGAAGAGCGGCCAAGGCACGCGAACCAGTGTTGCACGTGACGCGTGGACTCCGCGGGGCGAGGTCGAGCCAAGGCGGTTCGCTGAGGCTTGCCGCCCAGAGACGCTTCGCTCACGCCGAATGATGATGGCCGGGTGGGGCGAGACACGAGCTCGCTGCTATATCCAGCCCCTTTGACAAGGCATTCCCCATCCATCAAGAACCCTCCTCATCGACATCCTACCCTACACCACCCGCATCAAGGTAAGCATCACATCATCTGCGAAGCGTACGGAACGCTCTGGTTCGAGCTGCACAGGTTACGTTACAGGAGAAGACCCACGAGGGCGATGCACCAATCACGAGCCACGGCGCACGAAGTGCCACCTGCGACGCAAATCTGGCAATCCTTCGACCCAGTCACAGGGGATACCCGACCCTTGATCCCCTCCGCGGCTTGGACGGTCGGTTGAAGGGTCGTGGAAGGGAGGATAATATTGGCGGGAGGCAGCGATGGTGTCACGGAGGAGGCACTGCTGCGCATTAGTAGACGGGACAGAGATCGTAGGAGAGGCATGCAGCGTAGCTGTGGGCTACTCAGCGTAGTGCCCCGGTTCATCGCATCCGGCGAGCCCTCTTCTCTGAGAGACGAGGTCGGCCATGTCCGGAGCTCGCATATAGAAGGGCAAGGCGGGACAGTTTGGGTTGTGCTGCGACCGATGGCGGTCTTTGGGACGAGAAGCAGTCGTGCACATGGGCGCACTGCAGAACTCACTCCGTGGAAGAAGGTGTCGAGGGCCTCCTCGCTCCTCCAAAAACCATCCTCCCAGCGAGTTCCACTGCAATTGCTTACATTCGCCCTCACGCTCCCCCCCTTTTTCCTCGTCGGTCCGGCAGTCATCATGAAGGTCGAACTTTGCTCGTTCTCCGGCGCCAAGATCTACCCTGGCAAGGGCCGCCTCTACGTCCGCTCTGACAACAGGGTTAGTACAGCCGCTTGCATCGCGATCAGATGGGTTTCCTTGTGTCGCAATTGTCTAATTACTTTGCGTCGCCATTATTCCCTCCACACCTCAGGCCTTCCGATTCGTTTCCTCCAAGAGCGAGTCTCTCTTCCTCCAGAGGAAGAACCCCCGCAAGATTGCCTGGACCGTCCTCTCGCGCCGCATGCACAAGAAGGGTATCAGCGAGGAGACTGCCAAGAAGCGCTCCCGCAAGACTGTCAAGCACCAGCGTGCCGTCGTCGGTGCCTCGCTCGACGCCATTTCTGCTCGCCGTAACCAGAAGCCCGAGGTCCGCGCTGCTGCCCAGGCCCAGGCTCTGGCTAAGAGCAAGGAGGAGAAGAAGGCCAGGCAAGAGGCTCGCAAGGCCGCCAAGGCCAAGGGCGCCGTCGCTCAGGCAGGCGCTGGCCCCAAGATCTCCAAGCAGGGTGCCAAGGGTGGTGCTTCGAAGCCCCGAGTCTAAATCAATGATGGCACAGCATGGAGGTCACGCTAGGAAAGGTCGATTGGTTTTTCTCCAGCTGGCGTAGGTGCCTTCCCGTTCTCCCATCTCTGAGACTGCGGAAGCGGTTGCGCGGGCTATTCAGACGTCCGATGGTGTGATCCCTCCATTTGCCATCCCAAACAAAAGGCCATGTCGGCCGTCATTTCACCTTCGACGCTGCGGCATTTTGCCGCCTGTCCAGCCGTAGCGCTGTTTTCTCATGCTGTACTCCTATACTCGTGATTCGTTCCAAGTCCATCTGCTAGCCTTCCAATGTGTGATTTCCTGTGACCTCTGGCACTTTAGCAGTCGCATCGGGTCTACGGTGTCTCATCGTTACTGTTCGCTTCGTATGCCTTCCTGGTGGCCTTAGGATCGCACCGGCGCTTGTGGACTGCTAACCCCAGGCGCCTCAGTGCAAGGAGTCAATGCTTCGCACATGGCACTGGGCGGGGCCGTGGCGGGTCGGCTGCCGGTCCACGCGAACGGGTCACGTGATCTTTGCACGCACCCCGTGCTGGTGGGCCGCAGCCGCAGGCGGGGCGGGGGAAAGGGCCTCGGGCTGGGCCGAGCCAACCCGGGAGCCGTCAGTCAGACGCGCGCCCGCCGCCCTGGCTCGCAAGCGTGGAGTGGCGGGGCCGCGGACGGCTGCGAGTGGGAGCCACGGCGTGCGGAGAGGGCTGATACGCACCGCAGGTTCCAAGCTACCAGCCTCTCGAGTAGAAGCTCTTGACACATCATCCTTCTCTACCGATCGACAAACATCATCACCCTTTCTCGTCCCCCTCACCTCAAGGTTCGTATCGCAGCGACGACGAGACTTTGTGTCACGAACGTGAATTTCATGGAGGAAGGGCTCGGGAGCGTCGAAGAGATCACGGCGGCTTGCCGTGGTCGGTATCAAGGAAGAGGGCAGCACTGGAGGTCGCAGCAAGGAGGCCATGGCTGAAGGGAGCTGCGAAGAAATCAACGTTGGGCTGCTAGCATCTGCGGCCGAGCTGCCAAGCTCTCTTCGAAACTCAAATACTGGCCAGGGAGGCGGACTGGAAGCGCTTTGGAGGAATTGCTGCTCAGGCCGGGGAGGACGGCTGATGGCATCGCGTCCACATACTTCAGTTGGATGACCAGTGCGCTGACTGGATCCCCTTCCTTTTCATCCCCTTAGTTCGAAATGGCCAGGAACTCGGAAATCGCCCCTTACGTCGGCCGCCTTAGCCGCACCAAGGTATGTCCAGCCTGTCACAGGATTATCTGCAAAATGGCGATCTATAGACTGACACGTTCGCAAATTCTCACATCGTGTATACCCTCCCTCTCGCAGGCCTTCCAGAAGAAGGGCGCATACAAGCTGACAACTTCGCGAAAGCCCACGGCGGCCAAGGCCGACGAGGCTCCGGAGTCCAAGACTAAGCAGCTCAAGAAGGGTGGCAGCCGCGCTGTCCCCACTGCCAAGGCTGCCCGCTACTACCCCTCGGAGGACGTCAAGCAGCCCAAGGCTTCGCGCAAGGCTGTCCGCACTGCCGCTCTCCGCCCATCCATCCAGCCCGGCACTGTCCTCATCCTCCTCGCTGGCCGTTTCCGTGGCAAGCGCGTCGTGTTCCTCAAGCAGCTCGAGTCTGGCCTCCTCCTCGTTACTGGTCCCTTCAAGGTCAACGGTGTCCCCATCCGCAGGGTCAACCAGGCCTACGTTATTGCGACCAGCACCAAGCTGGACATCTCGGATGTTAAGGTGAGTTCACAGGGACAGTAAAGCAACTGCAGTGGATATGACCCCTCTTGCTGACCACATATGCCGGTTTCCGTATATGCCTTTCTCTTCACAGGTCGACGCTAAGCTCGACGACTCTTACTTCCGCCGCGAGAAGGCTGCCGGCTCCAAGCCCGAGGCCTCCTTCTTCGCCGACCCTGCCAACAAGGCTGCCCACCCTGAGTCCAAGGTCGCTGACCAGAAGGCTCTTGACAAGGCCGTCATCGGTGCCATCAAGAAGTCTGGCCCCGTCATGGCAAAGTACCTTGCCTCCAGCTTCTCGCTGTCCAACGGCGACAAGCCCCACGCTATGCGATTCTAAACAAGTCGTCTAGCCAAAAGCCTAGTCAGCAGCGAGTCCCATGCTGTGCCGCCGCGAGGGCCGTCCTCTGACGTCGGCCTCTGCTGCACGTCCTCAGGCATCAACGGTCTCGTTTCAACTCTCTCGACGTCTCTACGCATCGCTCAGGTGTTTCCATCGTTGGTTACCGCTGGCTCCGGCAACATCGCACATCCGTCGAGGCGGTGCAGCTTTGGGAGTGCTGGGGTAGGAGCTCCCTTTGTTGCCACTTCTCTCGACGGTCCATCGCTGTGCGTCATCCACACTGTGTGCCCTTCTGCAGTTCGGTCCTCCTCCGACAAAAGTCGTGGCCACACGCACACACATGCATCCCGTTATGACATGCGCCCTCTTTCCGTTTCGATGCTCCCTTTTTTACCCTCATCTTCTCCCCCCTCACTCCTCCCCAAACTCCACTCATGACATGGAACGGCATTCCACGGTCCATTGCACCCTGCCGTCCAACTTGTATTCTCTCTCTCCACTGTCTCCCTTTTGCGGAGAATGTCGTGCCCGCACGCAACGCGCACTTTGCGCACAACCAATGCCAACTAAGCAATGAAGAAGCCCCACACACGCTTTGAGGCGCCTGCCATGATGTCTTCCCGTCTGCATGGAACTGCATCAAAGCTCATGCATGACTGGTCGTGGAAATCAGGAGACCGCGAGGAGCCATGTGACCGAACCTTTTTTGAAATACACCATGCGCCCGTGTCCCGGTAACACCTTCTCGACGCTCACACAGCCCACGTGATCTACAGTCTTGCTGCTTCGAGCCCTGGGTTGCTTGCTTACTTAGGTCGGCCTGGGTTGCACTGCATGGTACAGATGCGGTCCCTGACGCCACGCCCGCCGGGTGGAACTGAAACGCCGCTTGGCTGCTTGCTTGGCTGTGGGGGACGACGCGGTTGCTCCGCGCGTGTGACTGAGTCTGTTGCTGCAGGCGGGCCTCCCCGCGATGCGAGATAAAGAGGAGTGGAGTTGGGCTGTTCAGAGCTTCTCAGAGCTCTCGGTGCATCCGGCCACTGTTCCCCCCAGACGCGACCTCGTGATAAGGGGCTGCTGTTCAAGTCGACGAGGCGGTCAACGCCAGTTGGCCTCTGCACGACACCGGCGATCGACCTTAGAAATTGCGATAAACAGTTGCAATTCCGACACCTCTAGCTATTCGCGGATGACGAGACAGTAAGCGGCAGGATCCATCTTCTGCATCGTGATGGACGCGAATCTCTTTGCCGAGCCGACAGCTGACACACGGACGGCTGTTTGCCCAGCTACCATGGCAATATTCGGTTGTCTGGGCGGGCCGATGGAGGTTTATGAGCTAGAAGAGCGGGCTAGCAGTCGCTTGATCAATATCTTTTCCCAACTTTCGATCATTGCCGCGGTTGTACTGGACTCCTCCCGCCGACGCTGCAGAACAAAGTGGCTCTGCTTGCTTTAGTTGGCTCAGGTGGGTTTCGCATTCAGATGGGAGGTGCCCGTGTGCATACACGTACATACACGGGCGACACGAAGGTTTGACGGGTAGCTCAGGAACAGACTTGGGAAGAAACGGTTCGCTTCAAGCAGAGAGAGCAAGCACGACCCCCGCTGCACGCAGGCACGGCAATGGCTTCCCGTGGCCCGCCCTGAGGCAGAAATGCATATAACCCCAAGAGATCCAATGATTTGTTTCTGCTGACCCGTCTTCTCCACTTTGCCTACCGTCTCGAATCCCTGCCATCGACGTCCCACCGTGTCCAGCCTCCTAGCCTCCTCGACCGCTGCAAAACCCACTCCGATCCTCACACGCCGACGCCAACGCCCACCTCGGCCATTGCCCGCCCCCCACCCCTTCGCCCTTCCCGGCTCGGCGCCATGACGTCCCACACCCACTCCAATACCCACAAGAACCCGCCACCACAGTCCGTCGAGGTGGGCGACTATGGAAATGGTGCTTCAGTACCCACTGCACTGCGGCCCAAGCTGGGATTCTGGGCAGCTACCGCCCTCGGCGTCGTGACGACGAGCACATGGATTGCCTTTTCGGCCTCTCTCATCGGTGCCATTACCGGAGGAGGGCCAGTCACCATGATTTGGGGCTATCTCCTCACCTTGATCCTCAGCTCCACGGTCTGTGTCTCTCTAGCAGAATGCGCAGGCATCTGGACGACTGCCGGCGCACAAGTAGACTGGGTCTATCTCCTCTCCAATGAGGAATGGGCCCCTGCCATGAGCTATGCTACGGGCTGGCTCACCATCATTGGCTACACGCTGCTCGGTCTCGGAGGCGAGGCCATCGTCGCCGAGGGCGTCCTTGCCATGGCTTCACTCGCCAACCCTAGCTACGTCGCAGAGACCTGGCACGTTGCCCTGGTGGGAACCGCCGTAGGCCTTCTGGCAGCAACGTATGGCGTCTTCGGCGCACGCCTTTTCAACAAGACGAACCTCGCCTGCTTCTGGGTCTTTGGTGCCTTGGCAATTGCCACGATGATCACCTTCCTTGCGCAGAGCAGCGGCAACTACAACTCGGCCAAGTTCGTCTTTACCGAGTGGAGCAACGAGACGGGATGGGACAACCGCGTGATGCCGTTCCTCACCGGGCTCAGCACTGCTGCATTCGCCATTATTGCTTTTGACGTGAGTGACTGACCCGCAGAAGAGTGGGAAATCTGTACAAAGCCCCGGCAATTGGCTGACCACGCTTCCTTTTCCTTCCCTGACATGCATACAACCCACAGAATGTGGCGCACATGTCTGAAGAGCTGGATGAACCCGCCAGCCAAGCACCCAAGGCCATGGTCCTGTCCTACTACGTCAATGGACTGTTGGGCTTCGTCTTCATCATCGTCATGCTCTTCACCATGAGCACCGACCTTGATTCCATCGTGGGGAGCGCGACAGGATTTCCCTTTCTCGAGATCCTGTACCAAAGCACGGGAAGCGTGGCCGGCGCCATCATTCTTCTCGTGCCCTTCATCATCCTCTTTACCCAAGCCACCGCCGACATCAACATCGGTGCCTCGCGATGCATCTATTCCTTTGCGCGCTCGAGTGGCTTCCCATTCCCCAGCTTCTTTTCGCGCATCAACACCAAGCTCGACGTACCCGTGCAGGCTACGGTAGTCGTACTTGCCATCCAGCTGCCTTTGCTGTGGATCTACGTCGGCAACACCAATGCCTTTACGGCATTCATCACCATGCCGGCCGAGGCGCTTTACCTCTCGTATGCGCTGCCCTCCTTCTTGATGCTGGTACGCGGCCGCAGACTGGGACTAGACCGCGACTCGCGCTTCCGGCTAGGACCAGTGTTTGGCCCTCTGTGCAACGTCGTCTCGACGATTTGGAGCATCTGCCTGACCGTGTTCCTAATCTTCCCGCCTACATACCCTGTCGACGCGGGCAACATGAACTATTCATGCCTCATCGTCGGCGCGCTGCTCCTCTTTTCGATGGCCTTCTGGTACCTACGAGGACGCGCACACTTCAAGGGTCCCGTCGAGCTGCTGGAGACGCTCAGACTCAATGAGTCGCGCTTCAAGCATAGCCGCGACGAAGAGGTTGGCGTAGACGTGGCAGAGAAGAATTCTTCCATCAAGGAGTAGCTTCCTGTCCATGCTCTTCTGTCGCTGTGCTGGGGAGCAATCACTTCCTCATACTTGCATCTGTGCAAACTTCGTTTCCGCTCTGTTGTACCTAGTTCCAATGTGATTCCCCTTTTGGCTTCTACCCGTGCTCAAATGCTGCTCTCCCGCTGATTGCTGTAGCTGCAAGTGTCGCTGTATGCTGGGCGTTCATTTCCTCTCACTTGTCGCTTCCTTTGTTCTTGGCCGCGCTGACATGTTCCTCCCACCACTCGAGTGCTCCACGGGGGATGTTGATCATCTTGACCCCCTTCTCCTCGTAAATGTCCTTGATCATCTTGTCGCCGCGACGCAGCATATATTCGATTGCCGAAAAGTCGCGCTTGCGCAGGCCTCCTCCGCCAGAAGGCGAGCGGAAGGCATGTCGTAGGTAAAGGAGAAAGTACGGCTGAGCGGACTGTAGTAAATGCAACGCTCTCTTGCCATTAGTCAGCTGCCCTCCCTTCTCCTCCATGCCTCTACGATGGACCACGCCCACATCCTGTTATACGCTGCTCACCTCTGGCTTGTCACGTATGGCCCTCAACCCCCGCCTGTAGAGTGTAAAGACCTCCCGCTGAGCTGGCGTCACCTTGGGCGCCATGCAGGCATACGATGTGGGGTGTGAGCGTGCGTACCCCTGGTGGACTCAAGAGGCCAGCTGAGAGGGCGGCGAGGCGCGCGGGAATGAGCAGCTCAGGAGCGGGCTGCTACTCGATGGCTTGTTCTGGGTTTCGTGGGCCAAATGGTGGGGGTATCGATCACATCTCGATGAGAGCAAAACGGAAGAAAGGAGGTATCCGGCATGGGCCGCATGATTGGGCCGCCACACCACCTTTCTCGTTCCGACGAGGTCCGGCGTGGAGGTGTTGCTCACCTAAGGCAGGAGGAGGCTTTCGTCGCGAGTTCGAGTCCGCGCGCACGCGATCCATTAAGTGTTTGACACGCTGAGAACAAGGGCGCGTCCGCGTCTAGGAAGAAAGGCAGCGGGATGAGCCAAAAGACGCCGCCGTCGTAATGCATCCCCTCCTTGCTTCGTAATTGAGCTGAGCATCGCCCCTGGTTGCTCCTCTGTCGCACCATCTCACGCTCACACTCGGAGGCCTCATCACGCCCTCATCCGCACGCACGACTCCTCAGGCCCGCCACGACTTCTTGGTCGCCTCCCTGCGGCGCTTCTGGTACCGCGGGCATCCTCACGGTTCGCCTGCAACCTTGCTAAGCACCGCCCTCGCCTCCTTCTCCTCTCACCCTTCTACTACGTAATCGCATAATAGACGTCACCATGGCGTCATCGTCGTCCACCTTGGTGCAGGGCCAAGAGACATTGGCAGCGGACCTTCAGCTTCCGATCCTGTCCACCAACTCTAAGCAGTTCCTCCGCACATCCCCCCCATTAGCCTTGCCTTCTAGCACAGAGACTGCCGATCTTCTGGCCATTTCACACCGTCATGGTCTCCTTGCAGTAGCTGCGGCCGATGGCGACCAGGGACCACCCACGTCTGTGCTGCTCCATCCTCTCCAGGAGCTGCGGAAGCTTATGCGCGAGTCGCCGAAGGGAGACAAGCCAGAGCTCAAGCAGGCCTGGCGGCGGATACGGTCACCGCAAGCCATGCCGATACAGACCATTGCATTTGCCCAGGAGGAGAGCAGTATCGTGGCTGGCTTCAAGGATGGAAGCATCGCCATTTGGACACTGGCGCAAATTGGGGAGAACAAGGTGAGCTATCGAACCGGTCTCGCACATTGGCTTCAGCATTCACTGTCAAGACTCCACGAGGGGTCAATGCTGACTTATCCCTGAAATGACCCTTGCCTCTCTTCCTCTTGTCGGCAGCTCGACCCTGCTTCGACCGTAGCACCGCCTGTCCCAGGCGTCCGTCTCCGCAGTCTGTTGCCAAATCCATCGGCTCAGCCAAACCTTGCTCTGGCCCTATATGCTGAGAAGCCTAGCCACATCACACGGCCATTCCTACTCGACCTCGCAGCTGCGTCTCTGACCCCTCTTGAATGTGGGCTCGGTGATGTCAATGTCACGGCAGCCGGATGGTCAGTCAAGGGAAAGCAGCTGGCGCTAGGGCTCAGCAATGGCGAGCTTGTGCAGGTCACGCCGCAAGACGGCGCCATCAAAGCACGACTACCAAGGCCACAAAGCGACGACCTGTCTGACTCTTCCTATGTCTCGGACCTCTTCTGGATTGAGAATGACGTCTTTGTCATTGCATACAACACCCCTCATGCCGAAGACGACGAAGAACCACCACACGACGATTTCGTCTTTGTCCTCACGCGGTCGTCTGGCGCTGGCCTGACATATACCGCCCTCAGCGATCCGTCCCCGGCGTTCGGTCTGACGGCCCTCCCGTCCAAGCGGTACATCGCTCATCTCAAGGGATGGACGCCGATGCAGAATGCCGTCTTCATGGCTAGTGCGCCTAGTACAGACATTGGGCTCATTGCTCGCAAAGATTCGGGAGAGGGCTGGGAGAATTGGGAGCTCGAGGAGACTTCACGCCCTACCCTGCCCTTTTCCTCGATTGACAAGAGCTCCGACACGGCTCCCTTGGGCATGGTCTTGGACGTTTCTCTACCTACGGACGCCGTCGAAGACGAGAAACCGATCGACCCGACGGCCGCGGCCAAGGGCGAAGAGGAGAACAAGAAGATGCCATACGTCCCTCCAAGGCTTTGGGTGCTTGACTCTGACGGCAGTCTGGGAGCGTGGCATATTCTCAACCTCAACGATGCTGCAGCACATGGATACCCAGGCATGACTGCCAGCGGAGCCGTGGCTGACCAGAGTACGCCGGCTACAGCACAGACAAATTCTGCTGCTGCCGCCCCGCCTTCCACCCCTGCAACCACCACGACTCAGGGCTTTGCCGGCTTTGGCAAGTCAGCCAGCTCCTTTGGGACGCCCGCTTTTGGAGGAACCTCTAGCCCCTCGCCTGCCCCAGCTTTCGGCGCCCCTTCTGCCTTTGGCTCCAGCACTCCAAGCTTCGGCGCCCCTTCCGGGTTCGGCCAAGCGTCCGCCTTTGGCAAACCTGCTGCGTTCGGCAAGGCACCAGCATTCGGCCAGAGCAGCGCGTTCGGCACCCAATCCAGTTCGTCTACATCGAGTCCCGGCACAAGCGCACCTGCTTTTGGCCAGCCTACAGCGTTCGGCTCTACAACGCCAGCGGCCACCTCTGCACCGACCGCCAATACATCTTCACCAGCCCCAGCGTTTGGAACGCCCTCTGCCTTTGGCTCGAAAACGCCCACCACGGGCTTCGGAGCATTTGGCCAGCCCAGCGCGTTTGGTAAGCCGGCCACTCCAGCCTCGACGACATCGACTGCTACATCGACGACGCCCGCATTTGGGCAAGCAAGTGCCTTCGGCAGCGCTGCCAAGCCCAGCTCTACAAGCTCTGGTGGATTTGGTCAGCCTTCTGTCTTTGGCTCGGCCGCGTCGGCCGCGCCCTCGACGGTCACCCCCGCACCTGGCACACCTGCGAGTACCGGTTTCGGTGCTTTTGGCTCTTCTTCCGGAGGGGGCTTTGGCAGCTTTTCCAAGCAGAATACCGACAAGCCGTCTGCTGGTATATTTGGCCAGGCCACGGGTGACGAGAAGGCCAAGACCCCCGCCAGCGGCGGCGGCTTTGGTGCATTCGGCAACAGCAACAATACCGGGGGCTTTGGCGCGTTCTCGGCTAAGAACAGCAGCAAATCGGGCTCCATCTTTGGTTCCGGCGGCGGTCTATCAGGTGCGTCGGCACCTGCCTTTGGACAACCCGTCAAACCGAAGCCTGAGCCGGCTGTAAATGCTGCTGAAAAGGAGGCGGATAGCAAGGAAGGTGACACAGGTGGCTCGTTCAGCCTGGGCGGTCTTGGTGGTATGCTCGATACAAGAGCAGAACCCGCTCCTCCTGCACCCGATACGAAACAGCAAGACGAGGCGACGAAAGAGCCAGACAAGCAAAAGTCGGAGTTTGGCTTTACACCCTCGAGTGAGGCTCCCAAGTCGGTCTTTGGTTCCGCGCCCGCCCCTACGAAGTCGGCCTTCGGAGCGCCAAGTAGCACCCCAGCATTCGGGTCTTCTGGGTTCCCGGCGCCAGCAAGCTCAGCTTTCGGTGCGGGTGCGAGCAAGGGTGGCTTTGGCGCCTTTGCTGCTCCGAACAAAGACTCTGGCGGTGGATTTGGGGCTTTCTCTACCCCGAGCAAGGATTCAGGCTCTGGATTCGGATCTTTCGCAAAGTCAGGATCAGCCTTTGGAAGCGGCTCTTTTGGCTCGACGACCACCCAGAGCTCCGCTTTCGGCTCTGGATCTACGGCGTTTGGATTCGGAAAGGCCTCAACACCTGATCAGCAGAGGACGGAGCCAGATAAATCGGGGGTGAAAGACGGCGGAGCCCAACCACCTCCTTCGCAACCCTTCAAAGCCGCAGAGATCACAGCCCCAAAGCCCCTGTTTGGGACGACCGCCCCGCAGACGCCGAAAGAGGAGCTCAAAACGAGCAGTGTCGAGCCTTACGACCTCAGCGGCGCCTCAGAATCGACCAAAGCCCATGAAGCGTCGGCGCCAAAGCCGGGAGATGAACCCAATTCGAAGCCAACGTCGTCATTTTCGTTCGGAAGCTCGGGCTTCGGCGCTGCATCAACTGGCCCCACCACATCTGCTGCACCGGCCAATGTGCTGCGCAGCACTCCCTTCCCCGAGTCACAGACGAAGCCCGCATTCAGTTTCTCACCATCTCCATCGGTGTCTCCGCCTTCACCTGATGCTGAACAGGCGCCGCTACCCTCCGCGGGCACCGCAAACCCGAGCACAGCGCCTGCACCGACAACGAAGCCTGCCTTCTCGTTTGGATCGCCCACGGCCTCTCCGCAGAAGCCTACGGAGAGCAAGCCCTCGTTCTCATTTGGCGGAACCCCCTTTGGCACGGTAAAACCAGCCGGGGAGAAGCCAGCATTGAGCTTCGGCTCTGGGCTTAACGCTCCCAAGTCCGCGTCACCTCTAGCCACGCAGCCATCAAGCGCGACTCCTGCAGGGCTACCCTCCTTTTCCAAAGCGAGTGAGATGCCGGCACAGCCAAGCGCTCCCTTCGCTGGGTTCAAGCCACCTACATCCACAGCAAGCCCCCAGCCAGTATCAGCGAGGCAGATACCCACTCAAGCGACAGCTCCTGCGCCGGCTTCGTCGCTCTCCCCTCTGCCACCGCCCGTCGCTCAAGCTCCGGCCCTGAGCGGACCCAGTCCTTCCGTCAAAAATGCGCAGACAGGCTCGCCTTTCACCCAGCCCCCTCCTCAGCTGGGCTCCACTGTGAGCTCGTTGAGCGCCAGTGAAGTGCAAGAACAAGGTCTTCAAGGCGAATTTGTGAAAGTCTACCTTCTCATGGAGGAGGAACTACGTTTGCTCAAGTCCAACATCGTGCAATGTACGACTTTCCAGGCTCAACTCCGGGGATCTCTGGGAGAGCCGAAACAGATCGAGGACCTCCAGCATCCCGAAGACTGGACATTCGGGGACCTCAACGCATTGCTCAAGCTCGAAGGCGAGTTAAGGAAGAGGGTCGCAGCTCTTGACGAGCACGTCGTCGAGCACCAGCGCGAAGTTGCCGAGCTGGAAGGCGGGCTGCTCAAGGCAGAGGCGAAGCGTGAAGAGGCCGCCCGCTTCCTTCGGGCGCATACGGATCCCGAGTTTGCCAAGCTCGTAAAGTCGCGCGGCCTCGGTCCAGAGCATGCTCAAAATCAAGAGCGTATCCGGTCTCTGTCGGACACGGTCCGGACACGAGTCGAGGAGGTAGAAAAGTACATTGCCGCATTACGCAAGCAGATCAAGGATCGGCAGCAGGGTCGCACCCAGATGAAGATCCCTAGCCTGGACGCCATTCGGCGTACGATGCGGAACATTTCTCTCACCGCAACCGCAAGAACGCTCGAGCTGGACGACCTGCTCACAGACGTGGAGCTCCTTCGGAGGGGAGAGCGTGGAGTCTCTGTCGGAAGTCTGCGAGCTTCGTCTCGGGGCGCGTCCGTCATGTCACAGCGTTCACCATTCGAAGAGCTGGATGATTCCTTTGCAGGCTTCAATAAGTCTGGTCGATCCTCAACGTTCCCGAACGTCAGTACGCTCGGCGAGGCACTTCCTGCCAATGCTGCGCCGCGTGGCCGAGCAGGACTGGTGGAAGCAACAGTGCAGGAACACAAGACCTCTTCGGCGTTGGCTGCCTCAATGATCCAGGCTCGCAAGGAGCCGATATTGAATACGTCCGCAGAGCAGGGTTACGGTCGCTCGGCGACAGGAGCAGCCAATTTCAAGGTCACAGATCTACAAATGGCATTTGCAAAGGGCCCAATCCAAGTTCCTGGCTCCAGGCCAAAGCCCGTCGTTGCAGCTCAACCCGCTCAACTCAATGGACGCAGTGCACTCCCACAGCCAGCCCCGCAAGCGCCGGCCCCCAAAGCGGAGGCAGTCAAGCAGCCGGTAGCCTCGTTCGTGAGCACGACTGTTCCGCGGGAGTCTCCGGTGCCTGTGCAGTCTTCCCAGCCGCAGCAGTTGTCTGTCGGGCAACAGGGCGCACCTCCAAAGGAGAGGTCATCTCCACAGCCACAGTCACAGCCTCAGCCTCGGCCTCAGCCACAGCCACAGTCACAGCCTCAACCACAGTCACAGCCTCAGCCACAGCCACAGCCTCAGCCTACACCTTTGGCACTAGCGGCCAAGCCGGTCAGCGACAAGCCTCTGGTGTGGGGCCAAGCTGCCAAGCCGGCCTCCGACAAGCCTGCGTTCGGCAGCATGGACTTCTCTTCCCTCAAGTTTGGTAGTCCTCCACCTGCCATGAGCGGGACCCCCGAGGCACGCGCGCCGAGCAAAATCACCTTTACGCCGGCCCAGCTGGACACTTCCAAGCTGAGCTTCTCGTCGCTGCCTGACACTGCATTCAACCCAGGGGGCGCCTCGAGCTCTCTGTCTCACGGATCGGGCTCCCGCCGCGAGTCAGGTGCCAAGAAGGGCCACAGGTCCACGGCAGTGCAGCTGCCACCCGGAGCGTCGCCCTCGCTCTCGCCCACACCCGGGCCTTCCTTGCCAGCTTGGACCTCGCCGTCGAACGACAAGGCGGGCACGCCCTCTCCAGTGACGCGTGCACCGAGTGACTTCTTCGCTAGTCCGCCGACGAGTAGCGGCGCAAGCGCATCTTCTGCGACCGCCGGCAAGCCACTATTCAGCTTCGCCCCTGCTCCGTCCGCGCCCTCGCCAGGCACGACTGCCCCCAAACCGACTTTCAGCTTCGCTTCGGCTCCCAATGCCAGCTCTCCCAAGCCGGCCTTTAGCTTTGCTCCAGCTCCCTCCGGCACCCCGCCAGCCACGGACGCTCCCAAGCCGGCCTTTAGCTTTGCTCCAGCTCCCTCCGGCATCTCGCCAGCCACGGACGCTCCCAAGCCGGCCTTCAGCTTCGGTCCAGCTACCACGACGACGTCGGAAGGTGCCACTGTACCTGCGCCTGCGCCTGCATCGAAGCCCTTCAATTCTGCAGGCCCCGCCGCATCTTCGCCCCGCTCGGAAAGCCCGGCGATGTCCCAGACGGGAAAGGCCCCGGCTTTCTCGTTCGCCCCGCCACCGCCGTCCGCAGAAAAAGCTCCAGAGGAGCCAAAGAAGACCAACGCGTTCTCCTTTGCTCCTTCAGCATCATTCAAAACCCCGTCCAGCTCGTTTGGAATCCCAGCATCTGGTCTCAACGGCTCCAGCACCAAAAAGGAGGACAACGAGAAGACCGACTCGCGGGAGGCATCCGAGAGCGGCGACGCAAAGAAGCCCGCGCCCTTTAGCTTTGCTCCCAAGAACGTTGGCTTTGCCAGTTTCGCCGCCCCGGCCTCTTCGTCCTCATCGAGTCCAGCATCCACTCCGCCAGCATTCAGCTTTGGAGGAAGCACTACGCCCACGAAACCTCCACCTTCATCTGCCTTTGGCTTCCCGAGCACTACTGCGCCTGCTCCGTTTGGTATCAAAGGTGCCGCATCGGGTCAAGGAGCGTCCAGTCTGCTGAGCAGGATGGGTCCACCGCCGCCTCAGGACGCTGAAGAGGAAGGAGAAGATGACCAGGGCGAGTATGAGGACGAAGACGGAGATGAGGACTACTCCGAAGATGAATACGATGACGAGGAGGAAGACCCTGGATGGCAGGAAGAGGACAGCGCTGCAGACTACGACGATGAGGACGAGGAAGGGCTGAGCGCGGTGGATGAGGAAGAGGGGGAAGAGGAAGAAGAGGAGGAGGAGCAACAAGAGCATAAAGAGGAGGCAGAGCAAGCGGATCCCGAGGCCGAGGCTACGGGAGCCGACTCATCGCAAGCGGACGACGATGCTCCCGCAGACCCCTCGCCCAAGGTCGTGCAGGCTGATGCGGCAGCGGAGGAAGCGGCGGCGGAGCAACAGCAGCAAACAGACGAGGCAGCGGAACGAGAAGCCCAGGCC
>RRYC01000170.1:0-93713 GCA_004016185.1 Quambalaria eucalypti
CTCTTCCCGGCACTTGCTCCCCCTCCCCAACCTCCACCCCCTCCCTGCGCAGAATAGCTTCCTCCCCCCGCTGCATAACCCTGCGGCGCATACCCCCCTCCTCCTCCTCCCCCTTGGTAGACTGCCCCTCCCACATGCGCGCCCGCGCCCGCGCCCGCCCCTCCCGCCCCTTCAACAATCTCGGTCCCCCCACCTCCATGCGTCCCACTCGTACGTGTCACCCGCGGCTTCTTACTCTTGGTCCGTACAGCCTTTGCTGCCCGTCGATCCAGACAATCATCGCAGTACCACGTCCCACTAGGCGGCTTGGTAAGTCCCACGCAACCCAAATGGAACCACTCCCTCTCGCAATCATCGTCGTCGCACCCAATCATATCACCGTAACTGACGTTATTGCAGAAACAGTACCGCCGTTCATCGGCGTCTTCGCCTGCGGCGCTGCCTGGTCCGGGGGCGCTGCTCGGTGCTGGAGCGGGGCCGCCACTGCCACTGCCACTGCCGCTGCCGCTCCCGCCGGGGGAATGACTAGGGGAAGGGTCCAGTGGACCGCCGTCCCCGCTGTGGGACAAGCCCAGCGCAGAGTCGGGTGCAGCCCGGGCTGTACGACGAGGAGGGTGAGCGTGTGGTGGTGAGCCCGCCGGCCCTCCTCCTCCTGCTGCGGCTGCTGATCCTCCCGCAGTAGCGGAATGGTGGTGTGCCTGAGCATAACGGCTGTCCGCTGTGCTGTGCCCGTGCCCGTGTCCTGGCTGGTGCTGCTCCTCCTCGCCGTCGTGCTCCTCTGCACCAGCACGACGGAGAGCTGCGCTCCTCGGCGCGCGAGAAGGGCGGGTACGCGTCTGGGCGGCAGCGCTGCTCGAGCGCGACCCTGCAGCGGCATCCCCATCGTCATTGCCATTGCCATTGCCGTTGCCATTACCGTTACCATTACCGCGGGAGTTGGCCTCGGATGCAGCGCGCGAGGTACCGCTGTTGCCGCTCGCGCCAGTACGGCTGCCACCCGCGCCGCCGGCGGATGCACCACCCCCACCCCCGCCGCCGCGACTGGATGTATGCGCTGCGTGGGAGTCGTGCTCGTCGTGGTCGCGGGCTGCGCCGCGTGTGCCCCGCGAGGAAGAGGAAGAGGCGCCTGATTCGGCCTTGCCTGCGTCCGAGGCGGCACTGGCTGCGGCCGCAGCAGCAGCAGCAGCGGCTGCACCGCCCTTTTTCCTGGAACTGGATCCGGACGCCTTCTTGGGCGTAGGTGCGTTACTGCTGCCATCGTCGTCGTGCGCGGCAGAGGCGGCTGCCTTGCGTTTCTTCGAGGAGCTGCCCGCGCCGGTGGAAGCACCGCTGTCCTTGCCCTTGCCAGCAGCGCCAGACTTCGAGGACGAGGGCGTATCCTTGTCGCTGCCCTTTTCGGCAGCGGCTGCTGCTGCTGCTGCCGCCGCCGCCGCTGCAGCAGCACTCTTCTTGACCTTTTTGGTACCCGACGTCGTCGAGGCAGGCTTCTCTACCTCGTTGAAAGTGGGACCCGACCCTACCCCGCCGATGCCGCCGCCGACGGAGGTGCCGCCATTGCCTGTAAGTGCGACTGCGCCAAAGCCACCTGCTTGTGCCGTGGCAGCATTGGCGGATGCGAGAGTGATGGGTGTGCCGTCGCTGAGTTCGCCTGCGACGTGTGGCTTCTGGTGTGGCTGGAGGATGTCACTAATCTCGGGAAGCTGCATGAGATTATCGAGGATGCCATCGATGTAGTCTGTGTGAGAGATGATCGTCTCGCATGTATTGAGTGCAACGCGAATCTTGTCTTCTCCTCCCATCTTGTAGGCGCGTGCCTCTTCAGCGCACTCGCGCAGCAAGAGGAGGCGCTGCCCATTGGTGATGCCATCGCGGGCATAGTAGCCATCAAAGTCGCGAATCGTCTCTGTGAGGGCATTGATGCGTGCTACGAGGGAAGAGATGTGTGGGCCGAGGACGGCATCGAGCTCGCGCAAGTCGGAAAAGGAGCGGGTGAGGTCGAGGGGTAGGGCGTCGAGGGCATCCGAGTAGGCGCTGAGACACGTGTAGACGGTGACTTCATCGGGGCTCATGTCGGGTGGGAGCTGGTGGGCGTTTGGGTTACTTGCGTTGAGGGCTTCGGCGGTGGATGGACCCGCCCCCGTGGGTGTAGTGGATGGGCCCGCCGCCGTGGCATTGGTGGTGCCGTTGGGTGCGGCCATTGTGGGTGGTGGCGGTGCGTCGTTGGTGCGTGTGTGCGATTGAAGATGATGTATTGGTGACTTGCCTGGACAATCGGGATGAATGTAAGGGAATGGAATGGAATGGAAGCCGCGCTTGGTCCTCGTCGTCGTTGCCGTCGCCGCCCAGGTCTGAGCTCAAGTCAGCAACGCACGCGCGCCTCGCTCTCCACACGCGCGGCGGGGGCGGGTGCAGGCCATGTTTGATGGTACGGTATGTTATTGGCTCTTCATGGAATGTATGCTCACCATCACCAACCAATAACTACAAATCACTAATATCACCCACCACGCCGATACGCCACCATGTCCGCCTCCCAAAAACTCTTTCAAATATTCGGCGTCGTCGGCGTGGGCGTCGTATCCGGCGTATACATCTTCCAGCCCGTATTCAAGCAGTACGCCATCGACCAGCACTACGACGTCGCAACACGCAGCGGCAGCA
Organism: Quambalaria eucalypti; assembly: GCA_004016185.1. Taxonomy (NCBI): domain Eukaryota; kingdom Fungi; phylum Basidiomycota; class Exobasidiomycetes; order Microstromatales; family Quambalariaceae; genus Quambalaria; species Quambalaria eucalypti. The sequence continues at coordinate 2,662 of RRYC01000170.1, forward strand.
GAAACGGCAAGAACAACGGCAGCGACATCACGTCCAAGGCCGTAGAAGGGCTGGCGGATCTGACCGGTGCGAATCAGAGCGTCGTAGGGGTGGGTGCAGACGAAGTGAGGGGCGAGGAGAAAGTCGAGTTGGCAAGGGCCAATGCGGCGGCCAGGGCTGTTGAGGCGGCCAAGGCCAGGAGTGCCCAGTAAAGGGCGTGTGTGCAGGCCAGGTGAGCAGTGAGCGTGAGATGGCTGAAGTCAAACCTGCCTCGACATTGACGTCCATGTGTGCTTCCTCTCCCTCTCCCTCTCCCTCACTGCTGCTCAGACCAGACTACAACGTCCCTCTACATGCTCTCTGCCTCTTTCCTTCCCCGTCACCACCTCGCACTGTATCATAGCTACTCTCCGCTTGTCATCACAATGCAGTAATGACCGCGCACCACCACCAACCACCACCACCCAACAAATGCCAGGAAGATTGATGCTGATGCTGTATTTTCGTTCTTGAGCGTGTCGTCGCGTCGTGTAATTGGGATAGCAATGTGATGTGACGTTGAGTGGAGTACAGTACGTACGTACGTGTGCGTAAAAGAGTACATGCGCAATTACCGCCCTGCCCATTCCGTTCCAATCCACGACATTCCTCAGACGATCCCCACGCCCAATACTACGCAATCCGCACCACCACTACTGCTTGCAGCACCTCGCCTCACACGGCAGACGTCCGTGACCCAGCCAGCTTATCCAAGACGCCGCGCACGCCCGGCGCAGATAGGACGGGCCCGATGAAGGGCAGTTGCCGCAGGAAGTTGAGAATGACGGGGAAGAAGTCGCTGCAGGAGGAGGAGGGGAGGGGGTTGATAGACGGTGAAAAATGTGTCAGCATCGATGATGATGATGATGATGATGAGTGAGTGTATGCTGAGTGACAGAGCATGGTCACTGCTTCTTCGTAGGAAGCACTACTCCACTGGCGTCTCCTCTCGCCTTGCTTCTCGCCCCCCCTCGCCTCGCCTCGCCTGCTCGCTCCGCTCGCAGGCTCGACACTCACCCAAACAAGTTCAAGAACCCAAACATCTCCACCAACATCCCCACGAATGTCCACCTCGCAAAGACGAGTACCATCCCCGCAAAGAAGCATACCGTCCCCCTGAGCTTCTCCCTGCGCGCAAAGAAGTAAAACGTCTTTTGCGGGCCAATGAGGAGGGTAATCCCACTGGTGAAGAGGACGTTGCCTAGTGCCAAGAGGGCGGCATCAAAGAAGAGGAGGATGCCGAGGATGAGGAAGAGGGCGCCAATCGAGACGAGGCCGACGCCGATCTTTTGTTGGTCGTTGAGCCAGACCATGGTGTTGTGCGGGTAGTAGGATGGGCCACGGCGGGCGGGTAGTTAGGTCAAAGGTCTGGTCGTAGCGTCTTCGTAAGCGTGTCGTGTCGCTGTCGTGCTGTGCCGTATCGTGCCGTAGGATGTTCGCGTGCAGGCGGGCGTGAGTGTATGCGCGCGTATTGGGCGATACGATGCGATGCGATGGAACGAAGCAATCAGGGAATGAACAAGCCGATGACAGTCGTAACCGCAGTGAGGACAAAGGTGATGATGTTGTTGCGAATCGAGACCCAATCTAGGTAATCGTCGTGCTAAGCCCGCCCCGGCGGGGTGTTGATGTTGTCACCAGCCTTTGCGTGTCGCGTGGAAGGCCCGCCTCTTGCCCGCCCGCCCGCTTGTCCGCCATCCCGCGTGTGTGGAGTGGAGCATCTCCCTCGGCCGAGGAGGGCGCGCGGCGGGTGCGAGGGCTTGCGAGGCTGCAAAGGGCCAAGGGCGGCCTTGTTTGGGATGTTGCCGCGGCGTTTCGACCTTTCTTCCCGTTGAATCAATTCCTTCCAATTGGACCCAATCCACCCATTCACCGCCAATACGCACACACGCACACGCACGCGCACACGCACACACACACTCTCTCTCGACATCCATCCGCGCGTGACGTGACGAGTGATCAGCTTGAATCGCTTGATATCGAGGTGGAAGCACGTTGCGAGCGCATCCGCTCCGCTCTCCTTTGTTGCCGTCGCGTGCGATATCCACCTGCTGCGTGTGGGACAAACAAATTTCGCAGATAGCGTAGCGTAGCGTGACAGGGCTTCATTTGGGCATCTGGAATAGCAGGTCCAAGCTTGACGCGCGATTCCAGGCTTGACACGACCCACTCCGCTGCATACACAGTCTTTTTCGCACTGTACTCTTCACTACCTTGCTCGCTGTCCGCATTCTTTGAGACGCATAGTAGCTGTACAATCAGCTAGCCCAGTCTAGTCCAGCCCATCCAAGCCTGCCTGTCAGAGTCTTTGCTGCTCCACTTGAGCATCGCTCGCGCCCCACTTCGCATCCGCCGCCGCCGCCGACGACGACGCCATGGATTCCGCACCGCAGACCAATGACGACGCCGTAGTAGCGACACCACCATCCCAACCACCGACATCGGACGCACCCGTGCCCGCGGACGCACGCGCACCCACGACGTCAGACGCAGCACCCACGGATACCACCACGCAGGCATCGAGCGGCAAAGACGCTGCCAATGACGCTGCAGGGGCAGAGGTCACTGCAGACGCCTCCGACGATCAGCAGCAGCCACACACTGCAGTAGAGGAGCAGGCCCAGGCTGAGGGACAGGGACAGGACGAGCAGCCAGACGTGGATCAGCCAATGGATGAGACCAAGGACGACAAAGCGCCCGCAGTCAAGGCAGAGAATGGCGCATCGACAGAGGCAGAGAACGGTGCATCGACGGAAGCAGCTCCGACGGATGCACCGACGGACACGACGCCGACAGACGCGGCACCACCTGCCGCACCACCTGCCGCAGTCAAGACGGAGCCAGATGCGACTGCCGAAAGCGCGGCGCCCGCCGACACAGCATCCAAGACGGCCCCTCTGCAACCCGCCAAGCAAAAGGCCGAAGCCAAGGAGCAAGTCGATGCATTCCTGTCGCAGATTCAGCAAGAGCACAAGGCGGCCAGTTCGCACTCGCCACCCCACGACCTCTCCACCCCCTCGGGCCGGCGCGCCCACCTCTTTGGCCGCGTCGAGGCAGAGCGGCGAGACTCGGAAGCCTGGCTCGCGCTCCTGGCCGACTGCGAGGCACGCCTGGCCGAGGGCGATGCCGAGTGGGACATCGAGCAGCTGCGTGCCACCTACGAGCGCTTCTTCCAAGTCTACCCCACGGCCGCCCGCCAGTGGCTTGCCTACATCGACCTCGAGCTGAGCCTGTCCAACTTCCAGCGCGTGGAGCAGCTGTTTACGCGCTGCCTCCGCACCACGCCCTCGGTCTCCCTCTGGACTTCGTACCTTTCCTACACACGCCGAGTCAACCCACTCCCACCCCCCACGTCGTCGTCGAGCGACGACGAAGGAGAGCGCGGCCGCGTACGCAAGCTCATCGAGGACGCTTACGACTTTGCTACGCGCCACGTCGGCATGAGCCGCGACGCCGGCGACGTCTGGGTCGAGTACATTCGCTTTGTCAAGGAGCGCGATGCCCGCACGCCCTGGCTCTCTGGCCAAAAGATGGACGACTTGCGGCGCATCTACCAGCGCGTCGTGGGCATTCCCGTCGCCAACGTCGAGGCCCTCTGGCGCGAGTATGATCAGTTTGAAAATGGACTCAACCGCGTGACCGCCAAGAAGTTTCTCGCTGAGCGGTCCGCCGCTTACATGACGGCCCGCTCCTCCCTCAAGGAGATGCGCCACCTCGTCGACCCGCTCCACCGGCCGCTCCTCCCGCGCCTCCCCGCCTGGGTCGCCAGCACGTCGCCGAACCCGGCCGACGTCGCACGCGACAGGGAGCGCCTCGAGGGATGGAAGCGGTACCTCGAGTGGGAGATGAAAGACCCGCTAGAGCTCGCAGACGTCGATGCCGAGGCACTCAAGAAGCGCGTAGACGTAGCCTATGCAAAGGCCACGATGCACATGCGCTTCTACAGCGAGATTTGGTGGATGGCGAGCAAGTGGGCAGAGCAGTGTGGCAAGAGCGATGAGGCGGAAAAGTGGTTGCGCGATGGATTCAAGGCCTGTCCCGAGAGGTGAGTGCGCGTGGCGTGGGCGGCGAGGTGTGCTGTTCTAACATGTGCTGACGTTGTTCTTCTCCTCTCACCGCACGCCACGCCAGCTTCCTCCTCAGCTTTGCATTCATCGAGGCCGCCGAAACGCGCGGCCAGGCGTCCGAGTGCGGTCCCATCTTCGAGTCGCTCATCGCCCACGTCCACGCCCAGATTGCCGCCCTGCAGTCCGAGCTGGATGATGCCCTGGCCCGCATCGACGCTGCGGGCGCAGAAGCTCGTGCGCGCGCCCTGGCCGCCAAGCGTGCCATTGGCGATGCCGATGAAATGGGCGGCGAGGAGCGCGAGGAGGACCGTAAGCGCCAAGACGCCCGCGAGGCCGAAAAGGACGCCGTGCGGGCATCGTTTCGCCCGCAAATCGAGGGCCTGCGCGAAGAGGCGAGCCTGGTCTGGATCCGCTGGATGCACTTCTGTCGCCGTACCGAGGGGTTGCGCCCCACCCGCGCCGTCTTTTCCAAGGCACGCAAGAGCCCGCACTGCACCTGGCAGGTATACGAGGCGAGCGCATTGATGGAGTACCACTGCTCCAAGGATGCTACCGTCGCGACCAAAGTGTTCGAGCTGGCACTCAAGACGTACGGCACAGACGAAGCATTCGTCGTGCGCTACCTCGATTTCCTCATTTCCATCAATGACGAGAACAATGCGCGTGCGCTGTTTGAGCGCACCATTACGAGCTTTGCACCGGCGCGTGCCCGCCCCCTCTGGGACCGCTGGGCGAGCTACGAGTACAGCTTTGGGGATACGGCGTCCATCCGTAAGCTCGAGGCGCGCCTCGCCGAGGCCTACCCGGACGAACCACCTCTGAAGCGCTTCATGGACCGCTGCACCTACATGGATCTCGAGCTTATTGGCCCGCGTGATCTCGGCCTGCGCTCAGCAGGCGGCGGGGGCGGCGGCGGTGCAGAGGCAGGCACCGCAGCCGATCGCGCCGTGTACGCTGCGACGCAGGGTGCACTCGCCTCTGCCGGTGCTAGCTCGGGGGGTGTGCACAGCGACTTTGGCCCTGCAGCGGGAGCAGCCGGTGGCCCGCCGTCTGGCCCCGCAGCGGACCAGCCATCATCAGGCAACGCAGGCACGGGCGCCAAGCGTCCCCGCGCAGACGAAGGCGGCGGCGCGAATAAGCGACGCCAGGCCTCGCCTGCTCCACCTCCACCTCCCCCCGCCGCTGCGCCCTCGCCCATTGCAGCAGCAGCCGCAGCCGCAGCCGCAGCAGTCAGACGGGGCGGGCCTCTCCCGCCGCAAAACTCTGCCTTTACCGGCGGTGGCGGTGGCGGTGGTGGTGGTCCACCCGCACCCCGCGGCAACGGTGCCGGCGCGGGCGCGACGTCCCCACCCCCCTCCTTCCCCGAAGCGATCCTCTTCTTCCTGAGCGTACTCCCCTCGCTGCGCTTCTTCGAGGGACCGAACCTCCCGCCTGAGCAGGTAATGGACGCGCTGCGGCATAGTAATGTCCCGCTTCCGCCTGGTCCTGGTGGGAATGGGCAGGCGGCGGCCGGCGGCGGCGGCGGCGCGCCGGTAGGTCCTGCTGTGGGGGGGCGTGGGATGGGACCGGGGATGGGTATGGGTATGGGACCGGGCATGGGGAGGAGAGGGGGAGGAATGGGCGGTGGGGGAGGGGGTGGTGGGCCGGGAAGGAGGAGGTACTGAGCGAGCTTTGGGAACTGGTGACGATGTAGGGCGGGAGGAGGGTGTAGTCGCGACGGCAGGCAAGGGAACGAAAGAGGGAGACTATGCGATGCAAAGCAATGCAATGCGACAATCGAACCAACTCGATGCAGCTGCGGACCGAATAATTTCCCCCAATTGTTCCGCCCGCCAAAAGTAGGCAGGGCTGCTGCGTGGTGTTTGTGCGCTGGGACGCTGATCCTCCCGACTCTGCCCTGCCCTGAAGCAGGCAAGCAGCCAACCAACGACCCCTACGTAACGGCTAAATACAAGACGGGACAGGGAAAATGTCCATCGTTCCGAACCCTCACTGCACTCGGAGGGGAGCGAACCAACCACCTGCTCTCGGCGATGATCACGATCATGGCCATCACCCAGTGCAAATCCAGTCCAGTATCCAAGTACAAGTACTAGTATCCAGATATACCCCCCTGCCCGCACTGGACTGTGCCTGCGCCAACTGCGCCGACTGGACTGCGAGGTCGCCGTTTATTCTCGTCTCGTCTCGTCAGCGTCAGGCGAGGTAGGTAGGTAAGTATTCGTCGGAGTTTACTTTCTCTGCACGGCGATGCGGGTCGGAGTCGGAGTTGGAGTTGGCAGCGTACTTTAGCGCTAGGGGGAGCACAGGCCAAGTCGAGTCGACTTGAGTCGAGTCGGGTCGAGTCGAGTCGGAGTGGGACACGTCTAATGACGCGCGGGGATTTCATCTTCAGTCCGACTGTCGTGGCATCGCAAGTCTTTTAAATTGGGTTGGGTTGGAGCTTCGTGCAGCCCACGCACGCACGTATTGTACCTCGGTGCTCGCCTCACTCGGCTGGTTGAATACGCTCACTCGCTCGGTCGTTCGTTCGTACAGTAAGTACGTTGGCCAAGCGACTAGTTAGCTAGCAGGCCGGTACGCGAGCGACCTCGGGGCGTAAAAACCGTGGGAGTCGTCGTCTCGCTTGGATACACGTAGCCGAGGAGGGCGGACGAATAACCTCGCGAGGCAGGAGGGCAGTGTGTGCGTGCTCGCGGGCGCGCGTGGGCGGGGTACGAACATACGGCACACACGCACGCACGCGCACCCACCCACACGCACTGCACGCACGCACGCAAGGCACCTTGACCCTGACTGTGCCTGGCTGCAAGGACGCGGCGCCGGGCGAGGAGCAGCATCTTCCTTGCAAGGCAAGGCGGACGACGAATGACTTGCCAAGGACGGCGTGTGCGGCGTGTGCGGCGTGTGTGCGGCGTGTGTGCGGCGTGTGCCAATCATTGCTCTCCCTATGGTGCGTAAAGTGCTTACGCCCCCACACAAAGTGCAGCTTGTGCGCCGTGCGGAGAGCGTGAGAGTGGACTGAACAATCTTAGTAGCGTCGACGTCGACGTCGGTGGCGTGGAACGTGCAGGCGGACGTGGAGCCGCCAATCAAGGGCCGCCGCCGCCGCCACGAGGATGATGATTCGATGGGTTTAATGGCAATTGGATCTCCCACTCCATCTCTTCGGCGTCCTTTCCATTCCTACAATTGCAATTGATTGACTGACCCCCGCCCCACCCTCCACCCCGCCCACCATGCCCCCGCCTCCGGCCTTTCCCGACATGCACCTCACCCGCCCTTACGTGGGCCCGCACCCTACGCCCGACGACGAGCCCTTTCTCCTGCCGCTCCTCGACGCTCCCCGTAGTGTCGCCCACGCCAACTACCCACCGCAGCCCCACTTCCAACGCCTATTGCATGAGCAGTTCCCCACGCCACGTCTGGCGTTTACTGCGCCACCGTCGCCCACCACCTCCACTCCGACCGAATGGACAGCCACAACCTACACCTTTCCCGCTGCCTACCCTCGCTCCCACCCCAATTCCTGTGCACCCCACTCGCCCTTTTACCCCGCTTCTGTCCGTGAACAGCCCACGCCTCCCGCAGACAAGGACGCAGAGAAGCGCACCCGCAAGCAACACCTCGACGAGTACTATGCCTACATTCAGCGTAACCCCCCTGCCTCGTACTTTCCTCCCCGTGACGAGGGCGAGGCCGAGCGGCGAGCGCGGGCATTGCGCGACCAGGGGCAGCCTCAGCTGTGGAGCGTCGTCAATCGCATTGCGCCGCCGCGCCTCGACGACGACGAGCACCGCGACGACGGGAACGAAATCACCGTCATCTTTGGCCATGGCACGGGACTACACAAGGAGACGTGGGAGCCGGCTATACGCGCAATGGTCACCAGGATGTACACCACGCGGGGCACAGTGGCCCCACCACCCCGGATCCGCGAGTGTTGGAGTATAGATATGATCAATTGCGGGCAGAGTTGTTTGCTCAATCAGGATCTACTAGGCGAAGTCGGTGAGTGCACGCGGCTGCCATGGTGAAGTATATACTCGCCCGCCCACAACTCACCATGAACACCGCGTCCTTTCCGTCCGCCCAGTCTATATGCACGACCACGCTCGCGACGTCCTCAACTTCATTCAGCACTACCTCCCAGACTCGTCTGCACCTCCCTCGCCGGGGCACATCCTCCCTCGGCGGCGGTCCGCGCCCGCTCCCGCGCCCGCGCCCCGCCGCCGCCGCCTCGTCCTCATCGGCCACTCCGTCTCCGGTGCAATGTTCTCCCTAGTCGTGCACGCCCATCCCGGCCTGTTTGAGCGCGCAGCTTACATAGACCCCACGATGCTCAAGTTTGACCCGCCACGCTCCGGCGTACTCAATGGCGGGGGGAGTCAGCTCGCTGCTATGATGCGGAGGGATGTTTGGCGTGATTGGGAGAGTGCGCAGAAGGGGTTCCGCAAGAATAGGGTGTATGAAAAGTGGGATGAAGAGTGTTTGGAGTTGTTTTTGAGGTATGGGTTGAGGGAGATGGGCGGCGAGGGCGAGGGCGAGGTCCGCAGGACCGAGACTGAGCCCGAGCAAAGCAGCAGCAGCACACGCGCCGCCAGCAACAGCAACAGCAACGGCAACACACACGCCGCCCCAGCTTCTGCGCACCGCATCGTCCTCGCCTGCCCCAAACGCCTGGAAGCAGCCGGCTACCGCAGCATCTGGCTCGCCTCGTACGCATGGGCCGTACTCAGGATGCGTGCCGCCGCGCGGGGTGGCGGCGGCGGCGGGGTCTCAGGCTCCGTCGCAGCCTCGACCTCGACCTCGACCTCGCCCTCGCCCTCGCCCTCATCCTACCCCCGCACCCTCCTCCTCCGCCTCCGCAATACCTTCATCCAAGCAGAACCCCCCGGCCAGGAACTCGAGTCCCTCTTCCGCGCTTCGGGGGGAGACGTCTGGACGTGGGATTGTAAGAATGGGGAACACCTCGTGGTGGAGTGTGAGCCGGGGAGGTTGGGCGTGGCGCTTGCGGGGTGGGTGTGTGGGTGGGGGGAGGTGAATGGGGAGGGGAGCGATGAGGCGAGGGGGGAGGGGCAGGGGCAAGAGCAGGGGAAGGAGGGCGGGGAGGAAAAGATGAGGGAGAGGGTCAGGGACAGGGAGAGGGAGAGTCGCTTGTAGGTGGAGTGGGGAGTGTATTGTATTGTATTGCATCGTATCGCGATCTCTCTGTGACCCTTGGATCGTACCGCCGCATCGTACCGCCGTATCGCATCGCATCGCATCGCATCGCATCGCATCGCATTGCACGGAATTTGCATGGTGTCAGCACTTCCTTTCGCATCTATCTCTAATCTCTACCACCTTCGAAGCTCGAAGTCTGATACTCTTCTACGCCACGACAAGACACGACCCGACTCGTGGAACCTAAGAATCCGAGAAGAGAAGGGAGGAGCTATAGGTCGTGCTCGTGCTCGTGCGCATTTCTGCCTTGCCTAGCTAGGTGTAGGCTTAGGCTTAGGCTTGGTGTAGGTCTAAGTCTCAGCACCAGCGCCCCAGTCAGTGCCAGTGCCAGTGCCAGAACCAGCGCCATGGTTGGATTCGATTCGCGAAGCCAGAGCATCCGTCAGTCAGTCAGTCAGTCAGTCAGGTCAGTCAGGCAGTCAGTCAGTCAGTCAAGGCACTGTATTGCCTGTTCTGTAAGCTATCGTGTTGTATTGTATTATCGTTACTGTAGCGCAGAGAGGTAGCGCGCGGGCGAGAGGAACAAGACGTGCATGCACGACTGCACGACGGCACGACTGCACAGAACACAGCACAGCACGGCACACAGAAGAGGTCCGGGACGTGCGGGAAAGAAATGGTCATTATTACCACAGAAGAGAAAGGACAGGACAGGAAAAGAGGGAACAACAACCAAACAAAGAAACACGTATGTATATATAAAAGAATGTCGAAGACACTGCGCCGATCAGATCAGATATATCCCCCCATCGTATGCGTATGCGTGTGCGCGTGCGTGTTCCCACCCACACCAGCACCTGACGACAACAACCCACTATTACTACCCCTCCGTGCCGTTCCCTGTGTCTGAACCGGGACCGTTCCTGTATTCCCGCCTGCCGACGCCGAGCCGCGGCGCGAACCTGAACCCGAGTTGGAGCCCGCGCCCGAGTTGGAGCTGGAATGAGAGGGCGAGGCCGTGTTGCCCATGCCCGTACCTGCGCCCGTACCCACTCCGACGCCTGCAAGGCCCAGGCCACTCGTACTTGTCGCGGTATTGAAGTTGGAGGAATTGGATGTGCTTGACATGGAGTGTACGAGCGAGGGACTTGTTCCGCTCATGTTCGTGCTCGTGCCTGCGCTGGGGTAGGCACGCGGGGAGGTGCTCGTGCCGTTGCCGTTGGCGTTACCCGTCGAGCCGGACTGCCCCTGCCCCTGCTGCTGTGAGATTGAGGGCGCACGCGCATGCCCGTGCCCACCATGATGATGATGTCCGTGTCCCTGCCCATGGACCGCAGGGGAAGAGAAGCTCGACGCGGTAGTAGAAGAGGAGGAGCTGCTCCCGCTGCTGCTAAACGGGGCATTGCCTCCTCCTGCTCGCGTGGTACCCGTCCCCGTCAAACCAAGCCCTTCCGTCGGTGCGGCGGCGGCGGGGCGAGAAGCACCGCCGAGTCCGCGCGCAGCCGCGAGACCGAGATTCGTTGTCGTGGCGCCATTGCCATTGCCATTACCAGCGCCATTGGGAGAGATGCGCGTCGCCGCCGCCGACGAGGACGTCTGCTGCTGCTGCTGCTGCTGCGCGTGACTCTGACTCTGCTGTAAGAGGTTCCCAAAGCTTCCCCTTGCGAGGCCCAATGCAGACGTCGGGGAGCCTCCCGACTGCTGCTGCTGCGCAGCGTAGCCCCTCGCGGCGGGCCCAGCACTGCGCGGACTGACAGGCTGGTGGTCGTACACTGCGCGCGGGTGCGCGGCGTGCGTATGTGAGTGATGCCCTCGACTACTCGTCCCGCCATGACCGTTGGTCGCAGCCGCAGCGGAAGACGCCGCCTCTTCGAGCTCGGTGCCCGCATCCGTGGTGCCGTCGTGCGTGCCGTCGCCGTCAATGCCGCCAAAGTCTGTGCCGGCCTGCGTACCTTCGTCGAGGCTGTAGGCGTCTAGCTCGTCGTCTTCGTGTGCAGAATGCGGGCGGGCGTAGCGCGTCGTCGTCGTCATCGCTGTGGGCGGTGCCATGGAGAGGGCATCCGAGTCGGCAGCAGATACGCCGAGACCGACGCGCGCGTGCATGCCGTCGTCCTCGCCATCGCCGCCGTCGAGGTCGTCATCGTCGAGGAGCATATCCTGCCCATCAAAGGGCGAGTCGTGGTCATCGAGGACAATGTTGAACTGCGTAATCTGCGCAAGATAGGAGCAGGCAGCGAGGTCGAGGATGTACAAGTCATCAAAGACGTCCTTGCCATTGAAGCCACCGTGGATCCACAGACGCGAGTCGCAGACCCACGCCTGGTGGTAGGCCCTTCCCGCAGGCTTGGCCCCACAGACGCGACGGGGCTCCCACTGGAGATTGACGAGGTTAAACGTCAGGACATCCTGGCAGTACTCGCGCGAGTCGTGGCCGCCGAATACAAAGAGGTAGGAGCCAATCTGCGTGGCGGTATGGCCCAGTCGATTGTACTTTTCCTCTGTGCGGACGCGCACCCATGTCCCCACGCCCGTGGTGGAGCCGCCGCCGCCGAGGATGACGTCGGGGTTGAGGAGCAAGACATGAATGTCATTGAAGCCAATGTGTCCGTCGCTGCCACCGATGATGATGAGCTTGTCGTCGACGATATTGCCCGTGTGGTAGCCACGGCCAATGGGGACGTCGCCTTTGCAGCGCAACTCGCGCCACTCGAGGCGATTGGGGTCGCGCACGTCGAGGAGCCATACGTCGTTGAGTGCACCCGCGCCATCCCCACCGCCAAAGACGACGATGAAGCCATTCCAGTGTGTGGCGGTGTGGGCACGGCGTGCGCGTGGCGAGGGCCCAAAGACTTCTGGGCGGGACCACTTGAGGGAAATGGTGTCGAATACGTACAAGTCGGAAAAGTAGTGGGAGCCATCGCCGCCTGCAAAGAGGTACATGCGCCTGTCGACCATGGTGGCCGTGTGGGCGCGACGGGGCGAGGGGCAGTCGCCCGTGACTTTTGGCTTGGACCAGCACATTGTCTCTACGTCGAAGCACCACGTGGTACCCATGGCGCCCTTCCAGTCACCTCCGCCAAAGAGCCACATGGTATCGTCGCACACGGCTGCCGTGTGGGCACGGAACTTGCGGCGGGGCACCGAGCCGTGCACGGGTGCCTGTGACCAGTACATGAGGGGCGGTGGGGCGCGCTCGACGCGGGCATTGGGGAGTCTCGGCAGCAGAGATCGATACGCCGATGCCGATGCCGACGACGACGACGATTTGCTCACCGTCCCGTCGGCAGCAGACGAACCTGTTGCAGTGGCTGCATTGGCGCGAGACGACGATGAGTGGGAGAGGGGTACGCGGGACGAGACGCGTTCGCGGTCGCTGCGATGTTCACGGCGTGGCTGGTGCGAGGAGTGGTGGTGGTGCGAGGAGGTGTGGTGGTGGTGATGTGAGTGGTGGTGGTGCGGTTGGTGGTGGTGGTGGTGGTGGTGGTTCTCCTTGTTGACGAGCGTCGAAGAGGAAGAAGACGTGGGCACAGCAGCTGCTGCGGCGGTGGATCGACTGGATGCCTGTGTGCGTCGCGGGCGGTCGCGGTCGCGGTCGCGGTCCTTGTTGCCGGCGTTGGAGTTGTTGCCGCTGCTGCTGCTATCCTTTGTGGAGGAGGTGCCACGACTCGAAGAGGCAGCGTCGGGTTGGTCGCGAGCCTGGAATGGAGGCTGGAGTTGGTGCGCGTGCTCCCGCTCCCGCTCGCGCTCCCGCTCCTGGTGCTGTGCAATGCGCTCCTGCTGGGCAATGCGCTGATCGACGTTATGGGTAGGCGAGACAATGGACCCAGCGAGCGAGTAGAACTGTGTGCCCTCGAGTGTGCTGCTGTCTGATACGCTGCTGCGCTTGCGGCCGTGTCCGTTGCCCTGGGCGGGCGCGGGGGCAGCGCGGACTGTGTTTGTGTTGGCCGTCTGTGCCTGTGGGTGCAGCACACCATCGATGCCGAGTGCAGGCGCGGGTGCGGAAGCAGAGACGAAGCCGGCGCTGCTGCCGTTGCCGTTGTTGGCGCTGCTGCTGCCGCTGCGAGAGGGCTTATCATGGTGCGCATTGGCCAGCACCTCGTACTCGTCGTCGTCATCGTCGCCTTTTCCGCCGCCGCCGACGGGCGATGATACGCCGGGTGCGAGGGGCGCGGAAAAGCCAAAGGAGCCAGGCATCGTGGTGCCGCCGCCGCTGCCGTGCATGCCACTGCCAAACGAGTCCTTGTTTGCGAGCAGAGGACGTTGCTGTGTGCCTGCGTTGTTGCCTGTGCTGTTGCCGCTGCTGGTGGTGCTACTAGTGCTGGGCGACGTCGTCGTCGTCGTCGAGTGGCCAAGAGGAGTGGATGTATGCGTAGGTGGCTGCAATTGTAGCTGGGGACGCGCGTGTGCGTGTTGCAGACTATCTGCGCGTGGTTGAGGCGGGGGAGCAGTAAGCGGGTACTGTCCCGAGTGCGAGTGCGAGTGCGACGAAGATGACGGCGACGACGAAGACGACGACGACGGGTAAGCGGCCTGCATCATGGCGGCGGCGGCAGCGGGGGGATAGGGTGGTGCAACCCTCGTCGTAGCGAGCTCCATGGGATCGTCTGGACCTGCTTGTGAGTCCGAGTGGTCTTCTTCCTCGTCGTCGTCGTCGGAGAGCGCGTCGCCGTCTGCGGGTGCGTAGTCTGCGTCCGAGTCTGAGTCCGATGACAGTTCAATGTCGCCCTCGCCCTCGCCAGCGTCGGGTATCTCTGGTAGGGTGGGTAGCTCGTGGTAGCGGTGCGTCGAGGGAGGGGTGAGGTGTAGTGGGTGGGACGTGGGGGGCTGCGGGTGTGGGTGCGTCTGCGTCTGCTGCTGTTGTTGCGTCTGACGGTAGTGGTGGATGGGCGTAAAAGTACCGCCAATTTCACCGTCGATGAGGACCGAGAGGGGAGTGCTGAGGGGGAGTGCTAGTGTGGGTGATGTGGACGATGTCGTCGTTGCGGTGGTAGGAGTGTGCGCGGGTGTGCCGCTGCCGCTGCCGCTGCCGCTGCCGTTGCCGTAACTGGTTCGGCGCGAAGAGGGTGTCCTAATGGGCGGAGGGAGAGGTCGTTCGGGTAGTACGGGCGTCTTTGGGCGGTCTTCGCCGTCGCCGTCGTCGTCACTGCTGCTGGTATCGCTGCCACCGGACAGGAGATTGGGATTAAAGCGAGAGTGGCGTCGCAGAGGGCGAATAGCGGGGGACGGCGAGGTGGACGGGGACGCGGGCGGCGATGTCACTTGAATGGGATAGGAACTGGCCGAAGAGTAGGGCTGAGGTGGGCCGCGATCAGACCCCTCCTGCGAGGACGTGGCGGGTGTGGCGGCGGGTGTGGCGTGCGTAGGTGCGTGCGTGGGTGCGTGCGCAGAGTGTGCGTCTGTGATGGGCGTGCGTGTACTGAGTGGCTGCGGCTGCGGCTGCGGAGGCGGCGGTGTAGCGCTACTGCCCGGCTGCGAGTGCGAGTGCGACTGCCCGTTCTGCCGCTGCGAATCAGAGGCGTTGCGGCGTTGCGGCGGCGGCGGCGTCGATTGTTGTACGTCTGGCGCCTGTCCCTGGTGCGTCTGCTGCTGCTGCTGCTGCTGCTTCTTCCTAGGCGAAGAGGGTGAGCCAAATGATGGTGAAGATGGGGAGGATGTACTGTTCAAGGACGAAGATTGCGCTTGCGACTGCAATGCAGACGAAGACGGAGCAGCATTGGCAGTTTTGGCGGCATTGGCAGCAGTGGCAGCAGTGGCAGCAGTGGCAGCAGTGGCAGCAGTGGCAGCAGCCGCGGCATTGGCACCACCGACGCCGACGCCGACACCCCCACCCGCACCCGCACCCGACTTCGACGTCGACGTCGCACTTGCACTTGCACTCGTCGTCGTCGTCGTCATCGTCGAAGGAGCAGGAGCAGCAGCCCCAGAGGACACGGGTGATGTGCCTGCCTGCACCGCGCCAGAGCCAGACCGCTGAGCCTGATCACTCTTCGCCTGGGCACTTTGGCTCTGCGCACTCTGACTCTGACTCTGCGCCTGAGCGTTCTTTTGCGGCGCCTGCGCCTGCGCAGCCTGTCCCTGCTGCCCCTGTGCCTGCCCCTGCGCCCCCACCACCACCTGCGCCTGCGCGTGTTGGACGCTGTTGCTGCTCGACGCCCGCCCCTGCGACTGCGACTGCTCCAGTGCCTGTTCCCTGACACGCGCGCGTGAGTCCTGCGACGCGCGGGCGGCCGGCGGCGAAGACGAAGACGAAGTTAAGGAGGCTGACGGCGAGGACGCAGAGGACGACAAGCGGGACACGCGAGCGGACAATGACGCCGACGCGGATGCGCCCTCTGCCCCCGCCAATGCCCCCGACTTCGACGCCGCCGCCGCCGCCTTGGCCGCTTCCGCTTCTTCTTGTTCCGCCTTTGCGTGATAGGCCGAGTGCGGGGGAGGGACCGGTGGGCGTGTCGTCGTAGGCGCGCTCGTCGTCGTCGTCGTCGTCGTCGTCGTCGTCGTCGTCGTCGTCGTTGGCGCATTCGTCGTGGTAGCGCCGCGAGGCAATGCCCTCACGGCCCCTCCTCTAGGCGAAGGCTGCGGCGACGCTACGGGCGAGGCGTACGACCCTTCCCCGTTGGACCCCTTGGTGGAACCTGAACCTTGCGGCAGACTCGACGTACGAGAGGGTAACATCGTAGTCCCCGTTTTGGGTGTGGAAGTCGGCGTCGAAGCAGGCGTGTAGAAGCCCGCAGAGGACGAGCAGGAGGATGATGTCGTTACGGTCGTTGTGGATGTGTCCGATGGCTGCGAGTGCGCTGGTGGGCGGGGTGGATGTTGCTGCGACGACGGCGAGGGCGAGGGCGGCGAGGGCGAAGGCGAAGGCGAGGACCGCGACGAAGACGATCGTGGCGCAGAAGCCGTCGTCGACGAGGACAGACTCTTCGCAGAAGGCGACGCTGTCCTCGCAGTAGTTGTCCTCGCCGACGTCGCACTTGCCGCCGCTGGCGCCACACCCCCTCCCCTACCTGCCGCCACACTCCCCGTCTGCTGCTGCTGGGTACTACCTCCCCCCATTCCCCCACCCACCAAAGGAGAAGAAGAAGAAGCACCTCCAGACCCAGACCCAGACCCTGCCAAAGACGCCCGCCTCTCACCGCCGATCTCCCTCCTCTGCGTCTGTCCCTGTACGGGCGCCTGCGTAGGACTCCTTCCTTGTCCTTGTGCTGTTCCTGCAGAGGCCAGCCCCGGCTGCTGCGACTGCTGCGACTGCGACTGCTGCGTCTGCGGGACCGGAGATCTCCCCCCGCCGCTGCTTCCCACTTGCGCCTGCGCCTGCGCTTGCGTCTGAGCAGCAGTCCTCGGCGTCTGCGGGGCTCCTCCCGCCGTCGTCGCCGTCTTGGTTGGCGTTCCCGTTCCCGTTCCCGTTCCTCCCGCCGCAGTCGTAGTCGTCTTGGTTGGCGTTCCCGTTCCCGTTCCCGTTCCTCCCGCCGCAGTCGTAGTCGTCTTGGTTGGCGTTCCCGTACGAGGACTTTGTGTCTGCGCAGGCGTAGACGCAGAGGTAGACGTAGACGTCGCAGTACTCTTCGACGTGGACGCGGGCGTGGATGCGGGCGTGGGCGTCTGCTTCTGAGGTGTTCTCGGCGTAGAGGTAGACGCCGATGTCGAAGTCGGCGTTGGTGGAGTTCCCCTTCCCGTCGCTGTTCCCGTTGCTGTTCCCGTTGCTGGTCCCATCGACGTGCGACGAGTCGCTTGGACCTGCCTCGGACTCGCGCTTTGACTCTGACCCTGGTTCGCGCTCGCGCTCTGGTTAGAGCTAAGCCCGGAGCTGGGGTTGGGACTGGAATTCGCACTCGGCGTCGTACCACTACCCGTACCCGTACCCGTACGTGCTCGACTAGGCGTCTGTGTCTGTGTCTGTGTCTGCGTCGTGTGAGAAGCAGTGGAAGTAGGCGTGGACGTAGGCGTCGAGGACTGAGAGCTGACCGTCGTCGTACGTCCCTGTGCGGGCGCCTGTGCCTGTGCCTGTGCCTGTCCCTGGGAACGACCCTGACTACCCGTCGTAGTACTGCTACTCGGGGTCATTCCAGCCGTCGTCGTAGTAGTACTCGTCTTTCCATTCCCATTCCCAGTCGAGTTACCCGCCTGCACTCGCCCTTGCTGAGACTGCCCTTGCCCTTGGGCTGGCACCTGCGTCTGCGTCTGCGCCTGCGAGGGCGTGCTACGGTGGGTGGTACGGGCATTGCCTGACGACGACGGCGAGGACGAGGAGGAGGAGGCAGAGGAGGAGGAAAAGGGGGAGAATGGCATGGTGGCGTGGCGTGGCGTGGCGAGGGGTAAGCTTGGCGTGTTGGGGTTCAGGAGGGTGTACAATAGCAAGGCCAGGAGCAGGAGGAATGGGGCGAAGTGGTTGGTTGGTTGGTTGTATGGTTGGTTGCGTCCGTAGGAGAGAGAGGGAGAGGATGTACGTACGCTGTGCTACCTACCAAGAACAGAACGAACCAGGACAGAACAGAGGAATGTCCAGGCCCACCCACACACACACACGCACGTCTCATTCATTCATTCACTCTCTGTGCCCAGCTAGCGCACACACAATCCCAGAAATGGCATCTGCGCCCGGCCATGACCATGAAATCAGGGTCGCAGCACTGGCGAGCACAAGGGCGAGCACAAGGGCGAGCAAGTGGCGGCAATCGGTGGGCGGATGGGGCTGGGGCTGGGCGTGCTCGTGCTGATTCTTCCATGCGATGGATGAGACGCTCGCCTTGTCCTTGTACTTGCACTTGCCCTCGTTATTGCCATTGGCCGCTGTGCTGTGCTGCCGTGTGGTGCTGTGCTGTGGTAGCGGTGGGGTGCGGTGCGAGACCCTGGTATCCTGCCTGTATGCCCGGCGTGTCCCACATCAGGTCAGGTCAGGGCGTGGTGGACCACAACGACGACGACGACGGAGAAGAAGAAGGCGACGACGAAGAGACAGCGGCGATGCGTTGCTTTGCGGTTGCGACACTCCGACATCCGACAGACTGACAGTTGCCCTCTCCGGGGGTGGGCGTGCATTTAGGTTACCCCGTCCAGTCCAGTGTCAGGCCTTGATTCGGTCGCGGTTTCAGCCTTCGGTGTTCGAGTCGAATCTCAGTGCCGTGTGCGTGTGCAAGTCGAGTCGTACGATGGAGGCAATTCTAGGCCACTACACTACGCTGTATGCTGTACACTACGGGAGCAACCTTGCGCGGGGGGTCTCGCCGTCCTTGCGCTCATCTGGCGCTCCACGACTCCACGACTCCACGGCTCCACGCACGCATTTCTCGCATTCTCCGAGGCCGGAGACGAGGCGATTGGCTCGCCAAGGCGGATGCGGCTTGTCACTCCCAGGCGTACGTACGGCGGGGAGAGAGGAGAAATAGCTGTGAGACCGAGACAGGCCGGATACTTAGCTGGGGTGAGACATGCTGCGAGCGCGTGGGCGTGGGCGTGTGCTCGCGCTCCAGTGCAGACATGGACAGACTTGCCGCCCGCCAAATGTACTGTAAGTTACAGTAAGCACTTGATGGAATGTACCTCTCCACAGGGATACTCGTCTTGTGCTGCTGAGCGCGGCGGCAAGGACAGCAATCCGACGCCCGGCCCGTCGCACAGTAGGATCCCGGAATCTTCACTAATTACTATGTATATGTATGTACTGACGGAATGGATTGGGGGCAGGCAATCGCGGGGCGTGGCTGCGTGCCGCGTTTGCTGCCCTGCTCACCTGCTCAAGCCCAGCCTGGGCGTGGACGTAGGCGTGGGCGTGGGCGTCGGTGTCGGCGTCGATGTCATCCGCAATTCCAGAAATCCACCCATCACCATTGTAGCGTTAGCGTAGCGTACGACGCGACTCCACGTTGGGCTCGGGGTCCAGTTGAGTTATGCTCACGATCCACGCTCCTCCACGCTCCACGCTCACGCTCGCTCGCTACGCTCTCCAATCTCCGCCTTCTGTGGAGGCGCACGTACTTACGCACGCACGCACACACGCACGCACGCACCCAGGGCCTCGCTTGCACACGCCTCGCCTGCCCGTCTGCCTGCGTGTGTGTGTGTGTGGGGTGGCGGTGTGCGGGTCCTCGCACGCGCGCACCCTTCTCTTTGCCTTCTTCCTGTCTTGTCTTTGCAGCGTCAGCGCAGCATAAGCACGCGAGCCCCACGCCCACCACCACGCCCATACGCCGCATTGACGACGCTCGCGAGCTCGATCAATCACTGACACAAAGTGGCACGACTCGCCGCTCGGGGAGAGGGAGAGAAAAGGAGGGCAAGATGCGGACGGACATGCGCGCAAACGCACGGCGGAGTCTCAATCGCGGACGCGGACGGACGGACGAAAGCGTCTCCACAGAATAGGACAGGACAGGACAGGACAGGGCAGGGAAGGGCAGAGCGGCACGGCCCGGCCACGGCAGCTGCGGGCGTCAGGGCAAAGTCGAGTCGAGTGGTCGTCCAGGTGAAGTGGAAGTGGAAATGGAAAACAAAAAGGCACGCGACGGAAACAGAACGCGGACGACTGGCAGCGGGCGAGGCGAAGCGTGGCGCCCAGCACGACCAAACCAATCGATACTGCGTGCATGCCTGCGTCCACGCCTTCGTCTGCGCGTGCGCGTCCGCACTTTGCCAGCTTGCACACGCACGCACAGGCACACGCGCCTGCGCGCCCACGTCTCTCCTATCCGCATTGGGTCCAACTCTCCGGCGCGGGGCGGGGGCGGCAGTTGGCGGGCGGCGGGCGGCAGTCGCGACACGGCGGGTCTCGTCTCGCTGCTGCGTCTTGCGTCGCGTCGAGCCGCCAAGGAAGAGTGGGTGAGGGATATTCAATTCGCAGGTGCTCAAGTCAGTCACTCGACTGCACGGCTCACTCATACCGCCTCCAGAAGGGGAACTTGCCCCTGCGACCCCTTTTTGTGTGCCAACGCCCTCACACCACACAGGCGAGGGCTGTTCCCGTTCCGTTTCCCCCGTCCTAACACGTGCATGTCCGTCCGCTTATCCCCTCGGCTACCTACGCCGAGAGCCAACACCAACGCCAGCGCCAACGCCAACGACGTAATTTTGGGCTCGAACCGAACCGATTCTCCGGAGGGCTTCCACTTCCATGGACGCGGGCGTGGACCTTCCTCGGCACACGCACACGCACACGCACACGCACACGCACAGTGTGACTGACCCCGCAACACAACCCAGCGGCAATCAACAAACGGGAACTGCCAGAACAGACTTCGTTTACAGATCGCAGGTGAGGGTGCAGATGCAAGTGCAAGTGCGGGGCGCGCCGAGCTGTTCGCAACTAAGTAATTAATTAATGAATCAATCAATTGCAGTGCAACGATCACTTGATCAAATTGCATGGATGCAGCACTAAATCGGAAAGAAGAAGAACTTAGCCCCGAGTAAATCCATTCTAGTGCAGTGTAGTGCAGTGCAGTGCAGTAGTGCAGCGCAGCGCAGCATTTGCACGTGTGTCCCCGCGTCTAAGTAAGTACGCGCGATCGCACAGCACAGCACACCGTATCTGTTCCCCGACTCGACTCGACTCGACTCAACTCGGCTAGGCTCCACCTCGGTCCCGGCTCGCCTGATTGACGTCCACGCACACGCCCGCGCTCACGCTGACTGGCTGGCTGGCTGGCTGGGCCGGAGATTCGGAGACCGGACACACTTTACGCAATCTTGTTATCCTTCCTTGTGCGTCACTTCACCTCACTACAACTCGGGTTCTCGGGTCGGCTCGGCTCTGCGTGACGCCTGATGCTGCTGTTATGGATGTTCGTGAGCTGGATGAAATTTGCGTCCATTGTAACCAGTAGAAAGACGACAGAGAGAAAGGCCAAGCCCCGCGGGGTACGATATTGTATCGCATCTCTCGCATCTCGCACACTTTCATCCTGCGGCCTCCAATGACAACAATGACGCACGTCAAACAGAGTGTCATCGGCCAATCTGCCGGCCTGTAAGTACACGAGCATCAGCGCCAGAGATTTGAGCTTGAGCTTGAGCTTGACCTCGAGGTACAGCTAGAGAATCTTACCATTGGACCGGACCTGGACCTGGACCGGACCGGACCGGGCGGCAGTCCACAAGGAGCCTATCCTAGCCGCGTGGGGCCTGGGCCGCGGGAACTCGTGCCTCGTGGGATCACGCACGCACGCATCAGGCAGAACGACAACCCACGCCTCGGTGATGCGGTGACGGAGAATCTAATTGTACATTGTGGGCGCGCGGGAGAAGCTCAAACAGTAGACTAGAGGAGACAAACAAAGACGGCGTGCGGTGACAACGCGGTGATGCTGAGGGGACGATGATGCGATGCTGCTGGTGCGGGGGGGAAGACGCGTGGCGCGCCTGCCTTAGTCAACGGGGTCAGTAATCCCCTCGGGCCCAATGGCAAAGACGGCCTCTGCCTCGGGCAGACAGGGCGAGTCGATGACTTTGACGATGCGCTGTGTGCCGCGTCCCTTGCGGAAGGAGAGGCGCGTCGTGGATGCATGTGCGACAATGTTGCCGCCAATGGGCTTCTTGGTGTCGCCGCCACCGCCAAAGGCGCCCGCGTCGACTTGGGCGACGACCTGGTTGGTAATGACGACGGCGACGCCAAATTCGTCGGCGAGGCGCATGAGCATGCGGAGGTATTTTGCGAGGTGACTCTGTCGGGCAGAGAGCTCGCCGCGGCCATTGTAGTCGGTGCGGTAGAGGGATGTGAGCGAGTCGACGATGAGGAGGGCGAAGCGCGACTCTGCCATCATGGCCGAGGCCTGCGTGAGGAGCTGCATCTGGTGCTCTGCATTGTAGGCGCGTGCGTAGGCTACATTGTCCAGGACCTCTTCGCCATTGAGGCCGTACCGCTCGGCCACGGCCAGCAGGCGTACCGGTCGCTGCAAACGCGAGGGGGGAGAGAGCGGGGGAGGAGGAGACGTACGGGTCAGGGATTTTGCTGCTACATGTCCTGGCGGTGCGCTTCGTGCCCACTCACAAAGGTACCCTCGGTGTCAATGAAGAGACACTTGCCCTCTCCGCCGCCCATGTCAATGGGCAACTGGCAGGTGACTGCGAGGGTGTGGCAGAGTTGACTCTTGCCGGTGCGGTACTCTCCAAAGAGCTCGGTGATGCTGCCCGTCTCCATGCCTCCGCCGAGGACATTGTCGAGATTCTTGCTGCCCGTGGTGATGGAGATGAGCTCTGTGCGACGCATGTGGTATTCGGTGGCAGTGGTGAAGCCCATTGGCACGAGTTTGCCGGCTGGAGGGCGGGGCGGGCGGGTGAGCGAGAGGTGCTTGGTGGTGTCAGTGTATGCGTACGTGCGTGCGTGTATGCGTGTATGCGCGTGTGCCTGCGCGGACGACTCACCCTCTGCGATGATCTTGTCTGCCTTTGCCTCGCTGATCCCCTTTACCGTGCAAAGTATGCGCTTAGGCGTAAACGCAACGCTCTCAATGGTGTAGTAGCCTGCTTCGGCGAGCTTCTTGCAGTCCGACGAGGAGATGCCGAATTCCTGTGGTGGGTACGCACGCGACGCGACGCCACGAAGCGGTAGGTACAAGTCAGCGGGTTGTGGTGTGTGACGCCAACACTGGGCCGCCAATTCTGCAACTGACCTCGAGCTTTCCGACGAGGAGGGGACCGGCACCGCCTTCGTCGAGGCCGACGTCGTTGGAGTCTGCCATCTGGCGAGCGCTCGAGGAGCTAGGCTGGGATGCGTCGGACATGGGCGTTGGTGCGGGTAACCTGGGCGTGAGAGTGGCGTGGCAAGGTGACTACGAAGCAGTGGCGAGGAACAGAGGGAAAGAGGTAGCTCTGAGATTGCTGATGAGTTGTTGGTGGTGTTGGGTGTGGTTCGCGGGTGGCGGTCGTGACGGCAACCTCGACACGCCCTCTACGCCCAGCGCAGCGCGTCTTCTTAACCCGACGCGCCCAGTCCGCCACCCGCCCGCCACCCGCCTGCCACCCGCCTGCCACCCGCCTGCCACCCGCCTGCCACACCCGCGCGACGCGCCTCTTTCCGTCCAACAGCGCTGACTCAGCAGACCCAGAAAGGCGCGCGCTCACTTCGCGTTGTGTCACGTGACATTGCTGCGACAGAGGACCCGCGGCCTGGGTGGAGCAGCAGTCACAGTAGCGAGCGAGGCAAGTGACGTCTGAGCGCAGCGGCTGAACCCCCGCGAGGGCAAGGCAGGGCGTGACGGGGCGGGGGGAGCGCAAGGCAGGGGTGGGGCCATGCGGGGACAAGGGTCATGGTGGGGAGAGAGAGACAGACACACGCACAAAGGAGGACGAGGCGGGGAGGGCCAACGCTCCTTCCATGCACTTCACTCTGCCACGGGGACCATTGCCTCGTCCTGAGATTCACCCATACCACGACCGCAACCGCAACTGCAGCCATTGATACCATCCTTCCCCCGCCTCGTCCCCACCTCAACCCCACCTCACCCTCGCCCCGCGCACGTCAGGCACGGCCAGACGATGCCTGCCATCTCCACTAGCCTGCGCTTCACCATAGAAGCAGCTCATACCGGGCGTTGCATCAGAGTCGGCGCAAATTGTCACACACGCTGATGCCACCAACGTCGGCACTCGCAGGAGGCGTCCATGGACGGGCGTCCCCAGGTGAGTACAGGCGACGTGGAGTGAACATGCATATATGCGTCGCCAAATTATGCCGCCCACTCAAGCTGGAGCTGAAGCTAATCACCCGCCCAACACATTGCCCCGCCGGACACACGCAGCCGATTCAGGGCGAGCAAGTCCCACTCGCCAGGTCCGCCGGCGCGTACATACCCCACAGCAGCAGCACCAGCAGCAGCAAACAGCCTCGCAGCAACCACTAGGCCGCAGTAACATCACTGCCTCCGTCTCTGCGTCCAACCTCCCTCAATCATCATCGTCTGCCCATGCCCTCACTGCACCCTCACGCGCACCCCTATACGGCCTCCCACGCGTCTCCGCCTCCACCACGTCCATACCCGGGTCCAGCGCAGGCCCATCGACATCCAATGGCGATGCCGCCGCGACTGCCCCCGCCGCAGAGGGTCATTTTGGCCGCATGACCCTGACTGCACCTGACAATATGCTGCGCCGTCAGCAGAGGGATAGGGAGCGCGAAAAGGGACGCGAAAAGGAGCGCAGGGCCAAGAAGATTGCCAAGAAGCAGACGAGAGCCAGGGACGCCATGAATGCCCTCGCCGGCAGTGGTGGGAGCAGCGGCGGCATCGGCGGCATCACCATCGCGAGCAGCAGCAGCAGTCGCGCTCTTGCTGGGACGCCGTCCGCGACTGCTGTGCGCTCCTCGTCGCCCACTCGTCTCGCTGCAACCCGCTCGTCTTCCCCAGTGCGCTCCTCGTCTCCCACGCGCCCTCGCTCCAGGGCCCGGCCTGCATCTAGCTCGCGCGTAGACGACGCTGCCGCAGCCGCAGCCGCAGCGAATGCAGGTGCAAGCAGCGATGCCTCTGCGAGCAGTAGGGCACCCCAGACGCGAACTCCAGTCAGCCCATCCTCGAGACCCAGACCGAGACCAGCGAGGACCAGCAGTGGGCCTGCTGCCACCAACGAGCCCACGCCCACGACCACGACAGCCGGCCCTTCTCAGCCGATTAGAGGTCGCGGAGGCCGCGGGGGTCGCACGGGCCGCACGGGCCCGACTGGCCTGGCACACAGAGCCTCGCTGCGGCGTCACAACATCTATCGCGAGATTGCACACCTCGGCCTCCCTGGCGTCGAGTCTGCCTCGGATTCGGACACCGACGTCGATGGTCATGGCCATGCCGGCAGCAGCAGCAGCAGCAGCAACAGCAGGGGCGCAGCGACGAACCAGCCTGCGCCAGGTCAAGACAGCGGCGGCGGCGGCGACGGCGACGAAGCTGCACCCGCCCACTACGACGACCCTCCGCCGCCCTTTCCCGCTGGGAGCACTCGACCTGAGAGTCCTCCTCGTGCTCCGCCGCCGCAGAACGATGGCCAGCAGACCGAAGGCTGGACGCAAGAGGACGAGGTACGCTGGCAGGCCTACCGGCGGCGGGTACCGGATAGTCCCCCTCCGGCCTTTGTCAGCGACGAGGAGCCCGCGTCCGAGGCGGACGATGCGGAAGATCAAGCGGCGCAGCGGCAAGCGTCTGCGCAGGTACCCACCGTCGTCGTCAGTGGCGATGCCGCCGGTGCCGACGATACCGCGGAGTCGGACTCGGATTCGAGTGCGGGAAGTGCCGATGCGCCGATGCCGGCGGGACGGCGGCGGTCCCTTGAAGAGGAGCGCAGGGCTTGGGAGGAAGATATCCTCCGCGGCGTGACCTTTGAGGAGCGAATACAGCGGCTGGAGATGCGACGGCGGCGCAAAGAGGGGTTGCGCAACCTCGGGGTGAGCGCAAGGCAGACGGACGTGGCGCAGAGGGAGGCTGAGGATTGGGAGAGGAGGGCCATGGAAGAGAGTCGGGGCATGGAAGAGAGGAGGGTCATCGAGGAGAGGAGGGTTGCCGCGGAGAGTCGGGCTGCCGCAGAGGGACAGGCAGAGGCAGACAATGCGCACGTTGAGGTAGCGCCAGTCGCGGCGACGTCAGCTGCGACGGCCGCTGCTGCCGCCACCGCTGATGCCCCCATCCCCGCGTCGATCCCTTCGCCCACCCCTCCACCCGCCGCCATCGTCCCCGCGGGGCGCACTGTATCCGCACCCAGACCGGCCGCTTTGCCTGCCAACACCGGTCTCCGAACAGAAGGCGCTCTATCGCACCCGTCGTTGCCCAGGTACCTCGACGGCATGCCTGGCCGCCACGTCCGCTCTGCGTCGGACAACCGCCTTCGCCCCTCTGCAGGCAGCACGTCTTCCAATCCCCCCCCTGCGCATGGCAGCGACGTCCGACTGCCGCCACGCACCCGCGCGCACCATCCGCCCGGTACCAGCCGCCCCACGCCCATCCGTGCGCGTCCCTCGTCCGAGTCCCACTCCCGATTCAGGGATGATGCGTCTGCTGCTGCCGAGCGGCGTAGGCTCGCATGGGGCGCTGCCGCCCCCGTCGTCGGCCTCGAGGTACCGCGGGCGCCCATGTGGCGTACCCACAGCTCGCCCTCTTCGAGCGATGCCGGCTCGGCGCGTGTGACGATGCCGGGTGCCTTGCCGGGTGCCAGCCGCACGCCATCGAGCACCTCGCTGGGATCTCTCGCCGCCACATCGGAAGACGGAGGCATCTCCAGGCCTACGTCGGCGAGTGGTGCCAGCGCTCGTGGCAGTCATGGAGACTCAGATTCGGACTCGGACTCTGCCGAGGAGTGGGCAGCAGAAGCAGTAGCCTTTGAGCAGATGCGTAAAACCGCCGAGCAGCGCTCCACGGCCGTCGACTCGGACTCGGACTCAGACGCCGGGCGCTCCTCGTTGTGGGCTGAACGCGAACGCAGCCCCATGGGCCGCCTGCAAGCTGCCCTGCCCAAGGCGCCGCCGCCCCTCGCCCTCGGGCGCAGTAGAGGCGCAGGCCTCGCATACGATGCGTCCGACTCGGAGGACTCTTCCCTCGGTGGTGCGGGCGGGCAGGCGTCCGACTCGGAAGACAGCCTCAGCCCCGATGAGGGCGACGTAGTCAGGCACGACAATCCTCGTTGGGCGGCCGGTGCGTCCGGTGCAGGAGGCGTGGGCAGTACAGGGATCACCGCAGCTGCCACGACGAGGCTGGACAAGGGCAAGCGGCCGGTACGACCCGAGAGTGCGCCTGGTGATACCTCCCTTTTGCGGGCGGGACCATCCCGCCGCTCCTCTGCGACACTGGGCAGCAGGCCAGCCGAGCGCAAGACGCTGCCCACGCCTCCGCCTCGGCGTGTCTCGGCGGGCGCGGGCGAGTTCGAGTCCAATAGTGGAAGCAGCGCGAGCTTCAGCGGCGACGATGCCGTGTCTACCCGCGCGGCTGTACTTGGCGACCGCGACAACTCTCCCCTGCAGCGCAAGTCGTCTGCCAGTTCCGTCAATGGCGGAGGCAGTAGCAGCATCTGGCAGGGTCGCCTCCCCGGCGCACCCAGCGCTACTACCAGTGCCAGCCGGAGCGAGGTCAACGACCGCCTTCGCGGCCTCTTTGGTGCGCAGATCCCCGGTGCTTCGTCGCAGGCACAGGGATCGTCGGGGACGCGACGTCCCAGCGGGTCTTGCCTTGGGGGCGACGGCGAACGCGAACGCGAACGCGAAGGAATCGAACCAGACAAGGCCTCCTCGCGGGCGCATCTTCAGCGAGCGAGTTCGATTCGGTCGGCGCGCGCCGCCCCCGACGAAGAGCAGCTCCGCCGGGCTGCGCTTCGCGACTTGGCGCAGTTGCAGATCCAGGCGCAGGTGGGAGGGGAAGGGATGGGCGAACAGCAGAAGCGGTCGATTGCGGCGTTGCAGCGGCTCCTCGACAGGCCGGCGCCATCGCCCGCCGCGCACGGCGGCAGCAGCATGGGCGCCCCGCCACAGCCGCCGCAGCGGGGCAACAGAGCTTCCCTCACGCGACAGGGAGCTCTGAGCGGCCGTCCCTCTCCAGGGGCTCCTCTACATCCAGCCAGCGCCGTGCCCGCGCCCGCGCACCTCCCTGACCCGGCCTCAGCCTCCCCCCCATCGTCGGCCCCGTCGTCGGCAGACCAACACACCCGCACAGAAGGCCTCCGCCGTACCGCCACTGGCTCCTTCATCAATCCTCGCAGCTCCTTCGCGCCCCTCCCACGCCAGACGCGCTTACCGACCATTACCGATGCGACGCGGCATTTCCCACCTACCAACCCGGGCGTGGCGGGCGCCGCCGCCGAGGGCAGCGGTGGGATGAGGGTGCCGCCCCCGCCCCCACCACCGCGCGGGCCTGTACCGGGGAGCCGCGTCTCGGCGCTCTTGTCCAGGTTTGAGAGTCAAGAAGCGAGTAGTGCAAACGTCGAGGCGCCACGCCAAGCATCACCGTCGCGCTCGCCTCAGCGTGCTTTCATGCCGCTGCTTGACCGTCCCGCTCTACCCACGCCGCCCGCGTCAGCGCCAGCCCCAGCGTTTGGCCCATCCCCTCCCGACGGACAGGCGCAGAGAAGACTTCCCCCTCCTGTGCCGCCGCGGCCAGGGTCCATCGCGCATGCAGATGCCCGCGTGGTGCCACCCATCGCTAGCGCCGGAGACGGGACAGCAGGGAGTCGCAGCGTGCGTGGCACGCCCGCCCCACTGCCACCCGTACCTGCAAGTGCTGCGGAGAGGCAGTCACACACTTCATCTCTGCCCTGGATGGGCGGCACCTCTACCTCTACCTCTGCCCCAACTCCTCCTGTCCAACTGCAACCAGCGCAGCCCTCCCCCGCCCCCGCCCCTGCCCCTGCCCCCGCCCCTCGCCCTCCACCCCACCCCGGCCTATTCCGCACCAATTCAAAGCAAGATCGCGCACGCCGTGCTGCCCTCGCGGCATTGACGAGAAACGACGGAAGCGGCGACGTTGATGAGGCTCAGACGCAGACGCCGACGCAGACGTCGACGCAGCCACCGAGTACGTCTTCCGTGGATATGGCCCTCTTGGCACGCAGGCCTCCCCCGGCTCTACCTCTACCGCCCTCTGCATCTTCGCCTGTGCCACGCGTCGGGGACTTGCTGGGGCTTGACGAGGACCAGAGCGCCGGGGCATCCGCTGCGTCTGCTGTGCCTGTTCCGCCCCAGGGTCCCCCGGCCGATTCGTCGCAACGGCAACGACGACAAGCCAGCCAGGGCACCCCTGCGCGGCGACCGCTTCCTGCGCCGCCAGCAGCGTCGCGAGGAGAAGACGCGCATGTGCCGGTGCCTCTGCGTCGCGTGGGAGAGGATGTGCGCCATGTTTCGGCGTACGAGCAGATCCTCGGGAGGCGCGAGGGCGCCGCCACCGTATGGAGCAGCACACCTCCCCGTGGGAACGCGGATGCACCCGCTCCCGTTGTGTCCTCTTCCACGGAGAGCGGGAGGAGTCCCACGAGCGCAGCCCCCCCACCGCCGACCGACCCAAACGTCAATGCTGCAGGGCTGGAGCTGACCGACCTGGACCTCCTCGCCATGCGCCTCGAGCAGAGTCTCGCTGCCCCTGCAGCGCGGTCCGCGTCCGCGTCCGCGTCCGGCCGGGACGACGATGCTGCTCCTCCCTCCTCGACGGGCGGCACGGACGCCGCGCGCGACCCCGCCTTTGAAGCCATGGCCCTCCTCGAGGATTTTCTCGGCCCCGCCCAACCCGAGCGACACCGCCTCTCCCCCTCGGAAATATCCTCCATTCCTGCAGGCCGGGTCGAAGTCGAGCGGAGGCGCGTCACCCGCGAGGGGAAGATCCGGAGTAAACTCGCGTGCTTGGGGCTTAGAGTTGATCGATGTGGGATTTGCCTGGGACAGTTTAAGGAAGGGCAGAGGGCATTTGTGCTTGGGTGTTTGCATGTATTTCATGCTGGCGGCGCGGGGCCGGGAGAGGAGGAGGCCTCCCGCGTGGAAGGAGGAGCACCCGGCCCGCCCTGCGCGCTGGAGTGGTTCAGGAGGAGTCGCGTTTGTCCGACTTGTCGCATGGAGGTGGATGTCGATGCGGAGCGGTGACGCCTGGGCGGACTAAGTGAAGGTAGAGAGGGGCGAGTGTCCCGTGTCTTGTTTGCATTGCTGTGTGTAATCTAATTCTCATTCAACATCTGCCGAATGCCGTGCCGCTTGCCCACTACGTCAACACGTCGTTGGAGTCGCTGCGCTTGGAGCTCATCCAGCAGACAAACTACGCGGCAGTCGACGTCGTCTACCGCGTACCGCGTCTTTCGGCTGATGAAGCTGGGCGGCATCCTGCCCATCGCTGAAACTATCCTGGATGCCATGCGCGACGACAAGGGGCTGATTGATTCCCTGTGGGCAGATGGAGGAGCAGCGCCAGAATGGCCCTCGAGCTTGGCCCGTGCGCAGTGTATGTATGCATCACGCGCGAAATTCTCGACGCCGCAATGGAAAAAGGATGAGCAAGCAGTCCGACCAGACTGTTGCATTGGTTGGCTGTTTCCTGCTAATGGGAGTGGCACGGGCTGACAGCAACGGCATGACGATTCTTCCCTTTTAGCCCCTTTTGGTGGCGGGCGCCACACTTTGTAAGGTGCGCCACGCCGGGCGGAGCGCTCCGAGGTAGGTAGCCGAGGGAAGGCAAAGTGGAGGACGGGCGGCGTCTGAATAGGTATATACATCCTTGGCTCGAGTCGTTGCGTCTTCCCTTTCCTTCCGTTCCCCTCCTCTTCATCCTGACGTTGCATTCACACACCCAGCATCCACGCCATCAGCATGCCCCTCCTCCTCCGCCCCCTCCTCACCCGCCCGCACCTACGCGCACTCCCCCTCACGCGCCCCGCTGCATTTCGCCGCCCACTCTCCATCAAACGCCTGGACCACCTCGTCCTCACCTGCGCTGATACATCCCGTACGGCTGCATTCTACACGCAGTTAGGTATGGGGCTTGTGCGGTTTGGGACGAGTGGGGAGAGGATGGCTCTGGAGTATGGGGCCGCGGGTGGGGAGAGGGGCACAGAGAAGGGCAAGATCAACCTCCATCAGAGGGGGAGGGAGTTGTGAGTCCCTTAGAGGGGGAGCGCTATGAGGCTGCAGCTGACATACTTACCAACGTGCCCTAACTATCCGCACGTCGAGGCCGCAGTGAACCGAGTAAGTGCCCTAGCGGCGTGCCCCGGTTGAGCGTCTGTAGAGCACGGCGCCTGACCCACTCCCACTCCCAATCTCTACGCGCCAACAGAGGCTTCCTCGCCCCAGCCAGGCAGCGCAGACCTCTGCTTCATCATCGACTGCAGCATCGAAGAGGCGCGGGTGAGTTGCTCTCAAGCACCAGCCGAGTACCCACTGACATACGTTGGGTACCCCCGAATCACACCCCACTCACGTAGGCCCACCTCGCAAAGCACAGTATACCCATCATCGAGGGCCCCGTCGATCGTACCGGGGCGAGCGGGCCCATTCGCAGCGTGTACATTCGTGATCCTGACTTGAACCTCATTGAGGTGAGTGTAGCGGCGCGATCCGGGGGGCGCACAGCGGCAGATTGACTGACAGACAGGTTCGCGGTTTAATGGTGCACCGATGGGCAGCTGTCGACGTACGAGGGCGAGGAGAGTTAAGCTCGCGGGGGGCGGGCCGCGGGGCGATAGGAGTGGGATACTTACTGCCGGCTGGGGAGATGCCTGGGCGGTGGATCGTGCGCGGGGTATACCTATGAGCGCAGTTGCTCTTGTTCCTCCTTGACGGGCGACTCTGCACCTACTGAAGCGCCAGAGCGGGCCGCCCCGTACGGATACCCCCACCGCGCGCTTTGCCCTGGCGTGTAATCGTAACCGTAATCAAGGAGGTCAGCCTTCATTACCCTGTAGATTGAACAACTAGTCCGCTGAAGTTCTAGTCCCTCAGCCGGATCGACGCGAACAAAGTCACCACCCCGCCCGTGCCCGTGCCCATCCTCCCTTCCCCATCCGTCCTTCCTTCCTGAACGCACACTACAACTCTACTCGCTCAGTCAACACGCGTACGCACACACCAACCACCACCCATCTCGGCGATATGCCCCCCAAACGTAAAGACTCGCCCTGTCTGGAAGACGACGGCGCACCCAGCGGAAGCGCCAGTAAAAAGCGCAAAGTCGAGCAGGGCAAAGCAAGAGCAAAAGCCGAGGAGAAGAGACAGGTACGGCCTTTTACAAGGGGTGAGTGTCGGGGCGTGTCGTGGTGTGGCGTGGTGTGGCGTGACGGGGGGGAGAGTGCTGTGCTCAGTGTGGGATGTGGTATGTGGTCGGGCTAGCGCTGACACGACAACTAACATTATGATAACGACGACGACTATGACGACGACGACCAACACAGAGGAAGACCTCCTAATCATCGTGAGTCCCTCCCCTCCCCGCGCCGCGCCGCGCACATCCTACCTACCTTACATGCCCTCCCCTCCCTCCCCCGCGCAGGACTACCTCTCCTCCCTCAAGTCCACCCCTGCCATCATCGAGCGCTTCAACGCAGCAGGAACAGAGAGGGACCGCCGTGTAGTGCATAAGCGCGTACAGTGGATCTTGGGCAAGATCAAGGGGTATGCTGGGAGGTGGCCTTGAGTGTGGGGGGCGGGGCGGAGCGGTAGGGTGCGGTGTGGGGCCTTTGTTCTCTAGTGAGGAGCGGTGGGGGGTGTCGTGCAATCAAGAGCCGCTTGCGCGTTGTGCGCCGCCTGGTGACGCGGCGGGAGGCGGGAGGGGCAAGCGAGCTTGTGCCGGGTTGTCTCGGGTGGTGCGGTGCGGGGGGGAGGGGGCTTCCGCTTCTGCTTCTGCTTCGTCTCGCCCGCGTCCGCATGGCGACGATGCCCGTGTTATGGACGAGTGTATGCGCTTGTGATCGGGGCGAGTCTGATTAAGATACGAGGTGGGTTTGGCGGGAGAGTAGGGTCAGCGCGGCACAGTGTGCCTGGAAGAAGGCGTGCCGTACCGTGCACATAGACGGAAGCAGATGCAATGGACGCGTCGCGGGCGAAGGCAAGCATGGGCATGGCACACGCCGCGTGACGATGTGAAATTGCAGCACAAGACGAAATCGGTGACACAAAGGAGGCTGCTACCACGCCCCACGCTCCGCTAACAGTCCTCTGGGAGGGGCGCCTCGGGATCAATCTCCGGCAACTTGAGTGTGCCCACTTGGAAATACTTTGGATGATTCGCGAAAAAGGAATTCCAGATACGAATCTTGTCGACGTCTGCATCGGAGAGACCGCGCAAGTCGTGCGTAATGTGCTTCTTGAAGCAGCCGGTGACGTAGGCGCGGGACGCGTCTGTGCCAGAGAAGAACCAGTAGGAACCGCCGGGGCGGTAGGTTGCGCCCCCGGCTGAGACGTCGTAGACGTTGCCGAGGATGGAGAGCTGGCGGGGTGGGTGAGCGAGGGTGGGGATGGTGCACGCGTCAGGAACGGCGTGAGGGCGGGTGCGAAGAGTGAGTGGCGCGGCATGGCGCGGCTACTCACGTAGACGGGACGAGACTCGTCCCTGCCATTGTATAGTGCCAGCTCTCCGGGCGTAAAGGTGCGTTGGGTGACCTGTGCGGGCGGGCGGGTGTGCGGGCGCGACAGGAAGCATATATGCTGTGAGCTGCGGGTCATCTGCTGTATGCTGTTTCACGGCCCACTCACAGGCAACCACCTCCTAGGGTTCCGCCACCTGCCCTGATACCCGTAGAGTACGTCACCGGTAACGAGGTGCCCAATGGCCAATACCGCTACGAGGGTGAAGAGTAGCGCCTTGACTACTTGAAACGGGGACGGCAGGTTGATTGCGTCATCATCGCCGTCACCGTCACTGCTTCCTTTTTTGCTACTCTTCTTCTTCTCGGCCTGCTGCTCGCGCCACTCCTTGTGCACGAGGAATGCCCGATTCTGCTTCTTGTATGCGACGGTGCGTCCCGGGTTGGAAGGGTCCCGCTGTCGCTCGCGGGGTGGTTCCTGTGGGGCCACGGCGGTGGACTCGGCGGTGGACTCGGCTTCCGGTTGTTGCGACATTGTTTGGGGGTATAAGCGTGTGGAGCGTCAGTGAGCTGTGTAGGGAACGTCAAACTCACCGTGATCACCGCCTCTCCACCCTTATCGCGGTGCGATGCCATTACATCCGCCGTTGAGTGACCATGCCGTTACGCAGGCGCGAACCCTCTCCTCTCCCCTCGCCTGCACGTGGCAGCAGCGCAACGCAACACGCCCACGCCACGTCCGCGCGCGCGAAGCACCGACGCTCGACGACTCGACGCCTGGACCATGTCGTCGTGCGATCATACACACACCAACAATACCTACCGCCAAACATCACTCGACATTAGACGGTCCGACATCGCCTACATCAACCCCGCAGCACCGAACATACGACCGCAACCACGCCCGCGACCACGACTCACTAACGCTCACCATGGTGAGCACACAGCACGGCATATACGCACGCGCGCGCGCGCGCCCCCAGCTTAGCTGACTCGCTCGACCACCCACTTCCCTCGCACCCGCCTTGCCCCACCAGGCCCCCACAGCCACCAACACCGCCTCGGCAGAGAATGTGCGCCCCATTGAGACGCTCCACGAGGACATGATCCACGACGCCCAGCTCGACTACTACGCCAAGAAGCTCGCCACGTGCTCCTCGGACCGTACCGTCAAGGTCTTTGACGTCGTCGACGGCTCGGCCGCTACGGGACAGGGCGTCACCCTCAAGGGCCACGAAGGCCCCGTCTGGCAAGTCGCATGGGCGCACCCCAAGTTTGGGCCCATTCTTGCGTCGAGCTCGTACGATGGCAAGGTCTTCATTTGGAAGGACTCGGGCAGTGCCGCTGCCGCTGCCACGACGGGAGGGTACCAGCCTTATGGCGCGGCGCCTTCGTACGGCACGGCTTCCAATGCGGGAGGATGGACAAAGATCAAGGAGCATGCCATGCACACTGCCTCGGGTGGGTTCCGGCGACGCGCCATGCCTCGATTACATGCGCCCCTGGACTACATGCGCCCGGACTATATGCGCCCGAACTACATGCGCCCGGACTATATGCGCCCGAACTACATGCTGACTCGCTCGTCACTCCCCCCCGCCCCCACAGTCAACTCCATCGCATGGGCACCGCACGAGCTGGGCTCCGTCCTCGCATGCGCCTCGTCCGACGGCAACGTCTCCGTCCTGACATTCAACGACGACGGCAGCTGGAGCGTCGACATGGTAGCCGCGCACCCCATGGGCTGCAACGCCGTCAGCTGGGCGCCCGCCACGGTCCCTGGCTCGCTCCTTTCTGCGCAGCAGCCGTCGTCTCAACCCCCGCAGCAGCAGCCTACGCAGCAGCAGCAAGCCGACCAGTCCTCTACGTCGACCAGCGTAAAGCGCTTTGCGAGCGCAGGATGCGACAACACGGTCAAGATTTGGGAGTTTCACAGCAGCAGCGGCGGAGACGACGCCGCCGCCGGGACGACTGGCCGGTGGACTGAAGTGGAGCAGCTGCGGGGACACACCGACTGGGTGCGCGACGTCGCCTTTGCACCCAACATTGGCCTCCCGCGGTCGTACCTCGCTACCTGCTCGCAGGACCGCACCGTCCTCGTCTGGACGCAAGACGGCCTCAATGCGCCGTGGAACAAGGTCGCACTTGACCCCACGGGGGGTGCCGCGGGTGGCGCCGGCAGCAACAACAAGTTCCCAGAGACTGTGTGGCGCGTTAGCTGGAGCGTCAGTGGGAATGTCCTTGCCGTTAGCTGCGGAGATGGCAAAGTCTCGCTGTGGAAGGAGAATCTCAAGGGCGGGTGGGAGTGCTGTTCCGAGTGAGTCCGGCGTCAATGCCGCCGCTGCCGCCGAGCAAAACGAGGCGGCCGCGAGACTTTCCAACGACTCTCCAACTGACACCATCACTCTCTTCTCCATATCTCCGCCCTCTCAAGAATGGACTCGTAAACAGTTGTCCGCGCAGATTAAGGGTCACGCCTGTATGCGTGCGCTCCATACTGCACGCGCTCCACGCTCCCCACTGCAAATACAATTCCCGTTTCCCGCTTCTCTGTACATCGTGGTCTGATGGCGAATGAGAATGGGATGCGATTCAATCAAGTGCGAGACGTGGGAGACGGATCAACATGCGTGCGGCGGAGGGAAAGACAGAATTGAATGCAGCTGCTGGGACGTAGGGTATCGGCCCACCCGCTACGCCCTGTGATCATTCCCCCGCTTACTCTCCCACTCCTGAATGGCGCTCGGCCCATCGCGCCCCTCGTCGAAATTGTACATGGGCAAGTCGAGGAGCACCCACGTCTTGACAAACTTGGGTAGCCGCGCATACACGCTGGTAGGCAGCGGCACAAGCAGAGAAGTGCGCGCCCTGAACGCCTTGTACCTCCTCCAGGGGTCTTCCTGCGTCTGGCACGCTCCATACGGGGGTAGCGTCGTCCCTTCATGCGCCATGAGAAAGTACTTTTTCTGGGAGGGTTTTTCGGCTAGTGGCACGCCCGAGAGGAACATGAGGAGGAGAAAGGTGAAGATGGGGGAGATGGCTGTGCCGAGTAGGGCCGCGCGTCCACGCCCCGAAAGGCCCGTGCCGTCCGATGAGGCGGGCGAGACGCACAAGAGGTAGACTCCCAACCAGATGAGCATCTCCCCGAAATAATTGGGACGCCGGCTGTACCGCCATGGCCCGACGTCGATGATGGCGCCCTTGGGCGGCTTCGTCACGCTCTTGAAGCGGTACTTTGTGATGTCCGCGCTTGCCTCGAGGAGGAACCCCACGACAAAGATGATAATACCCAGTACGTCCCCTGCTGTGCCGAAAGCCGGGGCGTGCGTCCCGCCGTAACCCCCCTGCGGGCGCGTCACAGCAGGCGAGTTGAGGACGTTAATCGGCGAGGTGATGGTCCATGTCCATAGAAACTGAAAGAACCAGAACCCCGCGAAATTCAGGGGCTTACTGCGCATTTCATCGAAGCGCGCGTCACCCCCCATTTTGAGCATGCGGAAGAGCTGGAACCCCCCGAGCCGCACAGCCCAGAGACACCCAAAGATCGTGGCGAGGATGTTCCGCGCAGTGTAGGCTGCGCCGAAGTTGAGGGTGACGAGGAGGAGGAGGAGCGTCGTGATGCTCGACCAGAGGTCCGTGATGGTGTCGATTTGGAGCGTAAAGGCAATGGTGAAGCCGATGATTTGCATGCCTAGGGAGAGGATGGCCGTCAGGCCGAGGTAAAAGGGGTCGAGCGCGGCCACGAACATGGTGTGCGGCGGCGCGGGGGTGGGCGAATGGCGGTGGGTGGGTGGTGGTGTCGATGTGGGCAGAGTGTTGTGGGGAGCAGAACGGATGGCAACGAGTACAATACTTAACGCCCTTTTTCCTGCCGCCTTTGTGGAGGGCTGGACCCCGTTGCAACCGACGTCTGTGCGGTACGTAATGCGTAGCCGTGGCGAGGAGGCGCGAATGTCACTCAGCAAGTCTCACTCGTCAGCCACGCACGTCCGCACGCTTCTCTCCACCAATCGTCATTCACCCCCGTCGAGCAAGACCTTCTACAAATTTGCCCCTTTGGCTCAGCAGCCCGTATTACCTTATACGACGCAAGCCGACGCGGCGCGGAATCGTTCCGCGTCGCGTTAGGTCCGCGCCGCGAGGCAGACTCGGATCCGGGCGTACGCGACGCGAAGGAATTGTGCGAGCATTGGACGTTGCTCAGGGACATTGTATCATGTGCGGGAGGGAATTGCTGTGATACTGTCAGCGAGTCCGTCAACCTCACCCGATACGACTCACCAACCGTGTGCGAATGGAACAATCCTGCGCTGTGCTCTGTGCGTGCGTTGCATGCGATACCCCGCAGTCAACCCAACCCAAGTATTGGACTGTACTAGCACACTCCCTTTTGCTCTTGAGGACGTGGATTTGCTCTTGGGACGCACTAAGAAGTAGACGTAATGTGCCCTCTGCGTGCACCCGGCGTGTCGAAACGTTCCCGCCGCGACCCAAGGTTGCGAGCGCAACACGGCGTATGTGTGTGTGTGTGTGTGCGAGTCACCCCCGACTTACCCCCGCCCGTCCGTCCGGCGGCATGGCCCTCTCTAGCCTGGTTCGGCACCTACATATGGACTGACACACACTCCTTCCGCCACAAACGAAAGTGACAGACTCGACTCGAGCTGACTCGGTCAAGGTCCATTGCTCACTCACTCACTCACTCACTCACTCGTCCATTTGCTCCTTCCTTCGTTTCGCTCCTTGTCAATCGCCGCCATTCCCGCCGTTTGCGACGCGCAAGGACCTGCACCTGCACCTGCGCCTGCACCTGCACTTGCACCTGCAGGCGCGGCAAGGCAGCGCAGGGGCAATGCCGGAAAAGACCGCAGCCCCAGGGTCAAACACCCTCGAGGTAGTTTTTCACCTCACCTTCGCTCATGGGACTCGCTCGCCGCCTGCCCGTGCCCGTGCCCGTGCGCTTGTGCTCAACGATCTCAGATCTGACCCTGACTCGATGATCGACTTTTTTACCGGGAAAATCAGCTGTACATACAGTACAGATTACACGCCAGGATAAACTATTGTACTTATGCGAACGACGATGCGACGCGAGCAACACACGCACGCCACTCCGCCGTGTCCGTGTCCGTGGCCGACATGACATCGCAAAACATGCACATGCAGACATGCACTTCGCTGCCGCTGCCGGGGATAAGACGCCGGGGTGGGGTGGGGTGGGGTGGGGTGGGTGGTGTCTGGTCATGTCATGTCAATTGTTAGATCTGGCCATTGCTAGATGGACGGGGTTCCCTCCTCCTTGCTACCTTGCTTGCTTGCTTGCTTCCTCCCTCCCTCCCGAATCAGGTCCCGTCTGCTGCGATTCTTTTGATTCAGGCAACTACTTCCCACTGCCACTCACTTCCACTCCCATACCACACCACACCACACCATAACGCCCGCCACCCCACACGACGCACTCCCTCTTCCCGCACCGGAACCGCCCGCACCGTCCCGCACCGTACCCCACCCAGACGCGTTCCAGCGCACCGCACCGCACCGCAGGATGACAGACCCCGACCCACCCATGATCCCGCGGGAGGTGCGCACTGAGTGTCTACCACCCGCAGTGCTCACAACCTCATCTACCTCTCCGTCTACGCCCGCGCCCGCGCGCGACCCATACGAATCGCAAACCCCTACGCTTACGCGGATATCACTTGATTCGCCGCGGGGTGGTGGCGAAGGCGGTGGTGGTGGTGGTGGTGGCGCTGCCGCGGCGGCTGGGGAGAAGGACGACGTCGGCGAGGGCAAGGAGAGAGATGGGGAGAACAGACTGGAGCCTGCACACACACCACACACGCCGCCGTCATCGCCGCCCTTCAGCCACTTTTCGCCGAGTATGAGAAAGTACATTGTGGTATGCGCCAGTCTGGCGGGCTTTTGGTCGCCCTTTGCTATTAACATTTATATCCCTGCGCTTCCTTCTGTTACGGCAGTGAGTACCACGGACGAGACTGGACGCCTGTCATTGCGTGCGTGCCCGCCTACGCGCTGACACCCACCGCCCGCCCCGCCCCGCCCTCCCCACCAGGACCTGGGCGAATCGACGACGCTGATCAACCTGAGCGTGACGGTATACATGATCTTCCAGGGCCTCTCGCCGATGATCTGGGCGCCCCTCTCCGACACGCTCGGCCGGCGACCGCTGTACCTCCTCACATTCGCCGTCTTCCTCGGGGGCAACCTCGGCTTGGCATTCACGCACAGCTATGCCCTGCTGATGGTGCTGCGGATTGTGCAGGCGTGCGGGGCGTCGTCGGCCATTGCGATTGGCAGCGGCACGATTGGGGACATTGCAGCGGCGGGGGAGCGCGGGAGTTACATGGGGTGGTATGCCTTTGGGCAGTTCATCGGGCCGGCCGTGGGGCCCGTGGTGGGCGGGGCGCTGTCCCAGCGGTACGGCTGGAACGGCATCTTCTTTTTCCTGAGTGCCGCGGGGGGGCTCTTCTGGGCGGGCCTCCTCCTCGCTATGCCAGAGACGCTGCGCATCCTCGTGGGCGACGGGTCCCTCGTCCCGCGCGGCGTGTGGAAGGTCCTCCTCCCGCTGCCTGGAGTGCCGCGTGCGCGCGGGGAAGCCGTCGAGATGATGCACACGCCGCAATGGCGCAGCTACGACTTTGGCTTTGCGCAGCCGCTGCAGGCATTCGTGCGCTTCGATACCCTCTCGGCGATTCTGCTGTATTCCCTCGTCTACGCCGCGTACTACGTCTCCTCGACGTCCCTCTCGGACCTGGTCGAGGAAAAGTACGGCCTGAGCCAGCTCCTCGCGGGCCTGTGCTACCTCCCCTCGGGGATCGGCTGCGCCCTGGGCTCCGTCCTAGGCGGCAAGATGCTCGACGTGCAATTTGCGCGGGCCACGCGCAAGGCACTCGCACAGAATCGCACCGTCGACGTGCACCGCGTGCGCCTCCAGTCGGCGTGGGTGTACCTGCCCGTCTTCTGTGGGGCGTTTCTCATCTACGGGTGGACCATCCACTATGGGGTGAACCTCGCCGTGCCCCTCGTCTTTCAGTTTGTGCTGGGCCTCGCAGCCACGGCGTACTTCACCAACATTACGACGCTCATCGTCGACCTCTATCCGGGCAAGGCGGCGAGTGCCACGGCGGCAAACAACATTTGCCGTTGTCTCTTGGGTGCGGGCGCCGTGGGCGTGACGAACCCGCTAATCGAGGCGATTGGGACGGGGTGGAACTTTACCCTCTTTGCGCTTGTGACGCTGTTTGGGTGTGGCGCCCTGCAGGCCCTGACGATGACCAAGACGGCCAAGTGGGCGGCTGCGCGGGATGCCGTCGACGCGAAGGTGAGGTGATGGGGGGCGCGGCGGAGCGTGGCGCGGGGGAGCGTGGTGGAAGATGTGGCGCGGTTGGTACTGGTTCGCAGCATTGTACATTTGTTCATCATTACGTCGTGAATATTGCAGCATATGCATGTCTGCGTGGCGCGTGCGTGGCGGAGTGAGGGCGAGCAGAGAATGCCGATTGCGCCCGCGTGGAGTGGATGTATGCGCATCGTCGGGTGTGTAGATGTGTCGTGAGGAGACGGTCTTTTCGCAAGGGCAGCCTGCATCCTCTCCCCGTCTCGCTCCACCGCCACCGCCACCGCCACCGCCACCGCCACCTCTCCCTTTCCCCCACCCTTCTCGCCCCAACCCCCTCAATCATCCTGCTGCGCTGGCGGCGGCCCACAAGGCTGCAACATCTTCTCACACAACTGCGCCTTGACCCTAGCTTTACTCTCCCCCTCTGCAAGCGCAAGGTACGAATGCAACATCGGATGTCCTACAATGCTCGCTGCGGTATCGCGATGCTGCGCCGTAGCCCAGTCGTGCCGCGTTGTATCGGGGTGGATGGTGCCCGTGTAGCGCGCGTGGAGGTGCTCCAGCTGGGTGTTGGAGGTGTAGTTGAGTTCGCCGGTCTTTTCGGAGATGGACATGGACATGGTGGCGAGTGATGCGGTGGGTGTGATGTGGTGTAGTGTAGTGTAGTGTAGTGTAGTGTAATGTAGTGTAGTGTAGTGTGGTTGGGCGAGGCAAGGAGGATGCGAAAGAAGCAACGAGATCAAGGAAGCGCCGAGCAGGCAGGCAGGCAAAGCGCGCGCGCGCGTCGTCGTCGGTGCAGCCGCGTACGATATCCGCGCCCAAGTACGCCCAGCTGGATCCAGCTCGACTACATGCTCCTTACCAATGACCGTCACTGAGCGGACATGGTCGATATAGAATCCCTCAACGGGTGCCATCAAGGTTTCCCCAAGACAGACTGGCACAATCAACTATGCTGCATGAAGTGCCAAATGTCGCATCCCGAGCGAGTCACGTGACAGAGCGCAAGGCACGCAGCGCTGAGCGGGGAGTTGCAATAGGTATGGGCAGGTCCTTTCTCTCTCCCACACGCGTACGGTCATCATGCGTGCATAGCCAGGCCACCACTGAGAGGGCCATGAGTCATCCAGGACGGCCATGATGCTTGGCATATTTGCCCGAACCTGAGACCACACGCCATAAGCTCCCCCTCCCCGCGCCCTGTACTCTCCTTCACTTGCTTCCGTCTTGCGCAACGCGGAAGCCACGACGCGTCGCGCGAACAAAGCAGCGCTCCCCCACGTTGTGGCGGCTGGGAATATGCCATCCTACTCGCTTGACCTGCTGGCAACCATTGTGACGATCCGCTCCACCACTTCAAGCGCACGTACAGGTCGCACGCCAATCACCCCGCCGCAAATGGCTGACTCCGGGTACTCACTTCATAGAAGCGTGCGTGCCGTGTAGGTGACCTGTACAAGTCACTACCCACA
This sequence comes from Quambalaria eucalypti, assembly GCA_004016185.1. Lineage (NCBI taxonomy): Eukaryota > Fungi > Basidiomycota > Exobasidiomycetes > Microstromatales > Quambalariaceae > Quambalaria > Quambalaria eucalypti. The sequence continues at coordinate 44,691 of RRYC01000170.1, forward strand.
AAGAGCGTCCACGCCTGAAAGTCCCCTTTTTTGCAGCCAATCTAAGCACTGAGAGCCTGAGAGTGCAAAGCGACGCATGCCTTGCCCCCACGCCAGCCGTCTCTCATGGGCGGAATCACGTGACGGTCTGTGCGTCTGTCCGTCCGCCCGTCCGTACGTGCGTCCCCGGCCCGCCGCCCGCGTTCCGCCCACGGGTGGGGCGAGCCCTGGCCTTGTGCCTCTGCCCTGCACAGTGTCCTGGCTTGTTTGTCCTTGAACTCATCGAATAGATTCCAGCCAGGAGCACTCCTGGGACAGACGTTCGCGCTGCCCACCTCGTCATACTTATCCTCCCTGTAGTAGGTAGTCACACGACCCACCATGGAAGACCCTGTCGACGCAGTGAGACACAAGGCGCCGCACGAGGGGGACGCTCACACTGCCCGCCCACTCGACGGCGGTGCAGACCACGCAAACGACACGACGGCGACGACCACTACGCGCCAACATGCTGCTCGCCCTCACCCCGCCCGATTCCCACCCGAAATCCTCGAAGTCATCTTTGGACACGTCTGGGGCATCGACGAGCAGATTGCCCTCTCCCAAGTCTGCCAATCCTGGCGTCGCGTCAGCCTCACCACGCCCGCCCTCTGGCGCGACGTCCGTGGCATGGATCCGCGCAGGGAACGCCACCGCGAAAAGGATGACAATTACTTTACGCTCCTGGCCCTCTGCGACGAGCGCTCGGGCAGTACCATCCAGTGGGCGGCCCTCAACTTTATTCGCAGGGCCAGTACACTCCGAGACTGCCTAGACCTTCTCCAGCGCTCCAAGAGGACGCTCCTGGGCATGTCCATTGCAGAGTACGCCATTTGCCGATGTGGCCGATGTCGCGATGAGGGCGAGTTCTACGAAGCGATCCGTGCGGGCAATACGCCCGCGGGTCGACAAGGTCTCTCCACATGGCTGACGCACGAGCACGAGGATGCGAATATCCATTCCGCGGCGCAGGAAGTCACCGATGCATTGCTTGCCTTGCTGCGCGAGGCGCACAATCTCGACTTTCTCCAACTCAAATTCGCCTTCCAACACGGTCTTGACTTCCTCCGAAACCCCGCGCTGCAAAAGGACGGCAAGAGGGTCGTGTTCCCTCGACCCAGAGAACTGCAACTGCTAGGCCCCATTGACTGCTGCCTCCTCACGCACGGCGTTTCCCACCTCGAGGACCGCGAACTCTACATCCGCCGCTTCTTCGAGTACCTCGCTACCAATGTGGTGCGCTTCTCCTACGATGACATGAAGCGGGACGGAAACCAAGAGTGGACGGGCTCGGCATGGATGATTTTCCTCCGGCGTGCGGCGTACCTCGAACGTGTACGCATGCCCATGGCGCAACTCGCGCACTACCGCGTCTTTCCACGGCTCCAACATGCGTCCTTTCACCCCTGCAAGCTCATCCCCGACGGACCAAAAGTCGTCGTGCGCGAGTTTGAAAACGAAGTGCTAGACGATGTCCCTCCGAGCATCTGGTTCTCCATGCCCGTCTTGCAGACGATGCATTCCACGCCCAAGATTGCCATGCACATCGAGTGCCCCTCTGTGCGTGTAGCCTACCTGCACCTGGGCGCCGAGTCCGACGTCGACCTCCTAGCGCAGGTCCTAGCCGCCTGGCCAGACTTGGAAACGCTCACCATCTCCCTTGACCTTTATGGTGCGCCCAAAGACTTGGGGGATACGCTCCTCCGCGGCGTGGTGGCCCTCCTGACGCCATCGGTGTACAAGACGCGCCTGGTGCCGCGACTGCGTCACCTCGCGTTTGTGCGGACGCTCAATCCCGACTGGATTGACTTTAAAGATGAGATGCCCGACTGGGCGGCGCAGCCCTTCTGGGAAGGGTGGGACCGCATCTGGAAAGGAAAAGGGAACATCTACCCTGACGGCGTGATGCCCGTGCTCCCCTTGACCATCTTCGCACTCGAGCGCCAGCGCCGAGGCGAGGGCGGCACGGGCGCAGGCGCAGCACTCAGCGTCATCAAGATGGGCGGAATCAGCGTTGAGCCGGGAATGTGGCGTCACTTGGTCGAGAATAGCAGTGCAGACGTTAGATGCGGGCCTGACCCTCTGGCGGCGGCGGAAAACCACGTTGTGGAGCTCGAATCGATTGACTGAAGGGGGGCGGGCGGCACCCCCACGCATGTACAAGCGGCGCCTTTTCGCCCGTCGTCGTCGTCGCGTCCGTCAATTCATGAGTTGCATTGAAACCCCCCTTCACCGCTCTGATACCACCCCGCCTCACCGTCACCGCCAACCCCCCGACTCAACTCCTCCTATCGCACTTGACATCAGCTCTGCACGCCCAAAGCCTCTCTTTTAAGTCCTGATCACACTTCCGACACTCTCCCTGCTCCATGACACCCTCGCACTTCCCCAAATCACAATTCCCAAAGCAAACGTCTTCCCTCCACTGCGCCTGGTTAGGCGCTGGGAGGTTGTACCGCACTGTACAGACTTTGACGGTAGCGGTGAGGGGGGGTACTGGGTCTGGGAGAGATGAGCGAGCGAGCGGGTGAGGCGGGGCGGGGAGGGGCAGCGCAGTGTGTCAGTTAGAGGGGCGGTGTGCGGCGCAGACACGGCGGCAGAGGTAGTTCACCATCGTTGGTCCTGCCTTGGACGGAGGTGAGTGCGGCGAAGAGGCCAAAGAGGGTGAGCATGGTAGTGCTGAGCTTCATGGTACGTGCGTGCGGGGTGTGCGTCGTGGGTGTGTGGCGTGTGGTGAAGCCTGACGTTGTTGGGAATGGAGCGACTAGCCGCACCATTATATACCCGCACGGGATGTCACCTACTGTCCCGACTTCCGGTGAGTCCTGCCCGCCTGTACGACTTCGCTAGGTCGGCCCGCGTTCCGTTCTCTCCGCTCAATTCCAACTTTCTCACGAGCCATCTCCGCACCTGCATACCGACGCTCCGCATTGCTGCGTAGCAGACGCGACACGGGACTCGCGCTTTTCTCCTCTTCCTCCGCATACTTATCTTGGCTATTTTTCCCTCGCCGAGCAGATGCATCAAACCCGCCCGGAAGCGAAGCGCAGATACCAGAACTGACGCCTGTATGCACGTATACTCATGCTCAGAGGGTTCCCACGGAGCAGAGTGCAACACTCGCACGCTGCGCTGCGCTGCACACCACGCCGATGCTGCACACGGTAGCGGACGGCCGGACTATTTCTGGGCGTAGGGACGTCGGCGGTCGATCGCTCCGAGGTTGGCCCGTAGCAGCCGCGTAGGTACCTATCCACGCAGAGTAGGCACGATCGCGATGCAGGCGCTTTAGACATCTGGAAGGGTGTAGCCGCAGCGGTCGAGGCGGAGAGCACGGCCTGCATTCTATTCTGCACGCCGCCTGTTGTGCGCGCCCAGGCAGTCATCGGCCCGAGAGCAGCAGGGGAAAGCGCCTCCTATTGCTAGTGGTGCGCAAGAGGCTCGAGCAACTACGACGCCCGTGTTCCCTGACCCCTCGCTTCTGTCGACCCCGGACCGCATCAGGTCTCGCACTTCTGCTCAGTCTTGCACTCCCAGAGATTCCCGTCGTAGTCCTGTTGACAGGTCCGGCACTCGCCCTGCGTCCCAACACCAGGACACTTCCCCATGCTGCAAGCGCCACTGCAGACTGAGTCCGTCCATTGATCCTGCTTGGGCGGAGGGAAGTTGAAGCGCACCGCACAGGCCTTTCTAGCGGCGGTGTTGGGGGGCAATGGTACTAGAAGAGACGAGGGGCCGCAAGGGGCAATGTGTCAGAAGGGCGTCGCAGTGCACGCGCGGCGACGTAGGAACTCACAATCAGCGGTCCTGACCTGGGCAGAGGCGACGAGGCCAACGAGGCCGAGCAGCAGCGTGATGGATAGTAAGGACTTGATCATGGCTGGTTTTCGTGGGTGTCTGTGGTGCCTGGTGTGTGAAGGGCCCCCGGGTCGTCAAGGTTTGGGCGACTGGCCGCACCATTATATACCCTCACGAGGTACCGCGACTTCCGACGAGTTCCGCCCGTCTGGACGACGACGACGACGACGACGACTTCGCCAGGTACGTACACATGGCGTTTTCCTTTTTCCCGCTCACGTGCGACGATCTCCGCACCTGCATTCGACGCCGCGGGACTGGCGCTGCTCCGCTTCCGCATATTGCCTTTTTGCCCTCGCAGCCGCTGGTTGCAGGTTGCGGGTTGTGGGGTCCCCACCCCGCACGCAAGTACGCACGCAAGCAAGAATCGATACGATACGATAGTAGATTGACGCCCGCGTTCCAGACGCCCGCTTTTCCCTGACGCCTCGCTTCCTCTCACTCTCACGTCCCTCTGTCAACTCACCCCGCGCTTGCTGTCGCAGCTTCGCTCAGTCACAGCTCTGCTCCGTTCTGCACGCCCAGAGATTCCCCTTCAAGTCCTCTCGACACGATCGACACTCGCCCTGCGTCTTGACACCAGCGCATCTCCCTAAAGTGCAAGAGTACGGGTAGGAACAGAGTTCTTCAGCCCATTGCGCCTGCTTAGGCGGTGGGAGGTTGTACCGCACTGCGCAGACTATCTTGGTAGGTGTGTGGGGCGGCACTGGGGCTGCGCAGAGACGAGCGAGTACGGCCAGAGAGGGCGGTGCGGGGTGTCAAAAGGACGTCGTGCGGTGCACGCGCGGCCACGACGCAGGGTAGGTCACTCACCCTCGGAGGTCTTGACTCTGACAGAGACGACGGGGCCGACGAGGGCGAGCAGCGTAAAGGATAGGAGGAACTTCATCTTGCGTGGTGTGTCATGTGTGGTGAGACCTGTGTCGTTGGGGATGGGGCGACTGGCCGCACCATTATGTACCCTCACGAGGTCGACTTCGCACGGTACGTACCTAGGTACACATGACGTCTTTCCCGCTCATGTCCAAGCTTTCTCACCGATCTCCGCACCTGCATCCGACGGCCCGGCGCTCACGCCGCGGAACTGGCGCTGCGCAGCCTCTGGTCGCTGGTTGCGTGGTCCCCATTTCTCGATCACAAGCGCGCATGCAAGCAAGAATCACTTCGATACGACGTGAGATCGACGCCCGACGCCCGCAGCAGACGCTCGGTACGACAGCCTGCGCCGTGGGTTAGTAGCATGCGTCACCCGCAGGCTACGCCACGCCGAGGCTGCACACGGTTGCGGGTGTTCTAAAGGGTTGGCTATTACGCACGGTCTAGGTGCTTGGCGTACGACTCTCGGACAACTACGACGCCCGCGTTCCCTGACGCCCGCGCGTCCCTGACCCTTCGCTTCCTCCTAGTCGCGCGTCCCTGACCATCGCTTCCTCCTCGTCGCGCATTCCCCCCCTGTCAACCAACCCCACCACCTCTCATCCACTTAAGGCTTGGGGTCGCAGTGAGTCTCACTCTTGCACGCCCAGAGATTCTCCTTATCGTCCTGTTGACATACTCGACACTCGCCGACGTAGAAGACGCCACTGCATCTCCCCAGATTGCAAGTGGCACCGGCTTCACAGGGGAAGTCATCCCATTGAGCCTCGTTGGGCGGTAGAAGGTTGTGTCGCACTGCACAGGCCTTTTTGGTACGGGTGCCGGGGGGTACGGGCTCTGGCAGTGAGAGAGGCAGTGCGGGTCAGAGGGGCGTCGTGCGGGGTGTATGCGCTGCAAGTACACACGCAGGTCAGTACTCACGATCGGCGGTCCTGACCTGGGCAGAGACGGTGAGGCCGACGAGGCCGAGCAGCAGCGTGATGGAAAGTAAGGACTTCATCTTGGGTGGTGTCGTGGGTGCGTGGTGTGTGTGTGGTGTGTGGTACGTGGTGCGTGTATGTGTATGTGTGTGTGTGCGATGCGCGGTGTGTGGTGGGGACCTGCGTCGTCAAGGATTGGGCGACTGGCTGCACTATTATATGCCCTCACGAGGTAGGTAAGTACCGCCCCCCGCGACTTCCGACGCCTGGACGACGATGACTTCGCCAGAGAGGTGCACATTGCGGTCCCTCTGAGCGAGAGTACATACATGCAATGCAATACAAGTTTGTCGCCCTCTCCGCACCTGCAATCCAAGGCCCTGCGTTGACGCCGCGGGACTGGCGCGGCGCAGCCTCTGGATGCTGGTTGCGGGGTCCCCATTCCTCGCCCGCAAGGAAGTACGGACGCAAGCAAGAATCGATCCGATACGAAATGACATCGACGCCCGCAGGCTACGCCACGCCGAGGCTGCACACGGTTGCGAGTATTCTAGATTGGGTAGTTGGCACGGTCTAGGTGCTTGACGTTACATGCTCGGACAACTACGACGCCCGCGTTTCCTGACAGCCGCGTTCCCTGACCCTCGCTTCCTCTCATCCACCTAGTGGTTGGGGTCGCAGCTAGTCTCACTCTTGCACGCCCAGAGGACACCGTTACCGTCGATTTGACACACTCGACACTCGCCCTGGCGGGCGACGTCAGTGCATCTCCCCAGATTGCAGCTGGCACCGTCTGCACAGGCGTAGTCATCCCATGAAGCCTCGTAAGGCGGTGCAAGGTTGTGTCGCACTGCACAGGCCTTTCTGGTTATCGTATTGGGGGGCACGGGTTCTGGCAGTGAGAAGGGGCGGTGCGTGGTGTCAGAAGGGCGTCGTACGCTGCGGTGCGGTACGTTGCGGTGGGGCGTATGCGCCGCAACTACACACGCAGGTCAGTACTCACGATCGGAGGTCCTGATCGCCTGGACAGAGACGACGGCGAGGCCGATGAGGGCGAGCAGCGTAAAGGATAGCAACTTCATCTTGGATGGCGTCGTGTGTGTGTGTGTGTGTGTGTGTGTGTGTGGGACCTGCGTCGTCAAGGGTTGGGCGACTGGCCGCACCATTATATACCCTCACGAGGAAAGTACCGCCCCGCGACTCCCGACGCCTGGATGAACTCGCTAGAAAGGTAGGTAGGTACGCACTGCGCCCCTTCTGCGTGCGAGTACCACACAACTTCCCCACCCTTTCCGCACCTGCATATAGGTACGCCACGGAAATGGCGCTCCTCCGCTTCCGCATATTGCCTTTCTTCCGGCGCAGCCGCAGCCGCAGCCACAGCCGCTGCTTGCTGGTTGCGGGGTCCCCATTCCTCGCCCACGTGACCGATCACCCCGCATGGGAGTATGTACGGACGCAAGCAAGAATCGATGCGGTACCTACGAGATCGACGCCCGCAGGCTACGCCACACTAAGCCACACTACGCCACGCCACGCCGAGGCTGCGTACGGTGGCGGACATTCTAGGGTTGGGTAGGTATTCCTGGGTGCACGTCGGCGGGCGCACACCCATTGCTCCGAGCTTTGCCTGGAGCAGTCTCACAGGTATGCGCGCGGAGTACTTGGGCGCGATATGCAAACGGATATGACATTCTGTGTCGTGGTTTGGAGACCTTGTGACACGCCCAAGCTTCTGGGCCTCGTCTTGCTGGTGGCGTACCACGTTTAGACGACTACGACGCCCGCGCGCTTCCTCCCGCTCGCGCATACTCGCCCGCCCGCCAACCCCGCTACTTCACCCTCGTACTGCAGCTTGCCTCGGTGCTGCAACCCCAAAGGTTCCCCTTTTCGTCCTTGGAGCACTTTCGACACTCGCCCTGCGTCTTGACACCAGGACATTTCCCTGCATTGCAGTCACCCGAGCAGATCTTTTCGTCCCATTCAGCCTGCCTAGGCGCCGGGAGGTTGAATCGCACCGCGCAGGCGGGTTGGAGGGGGGTGAGGACGGGCTCGGGTTCTGCCCAGAGACGGAGGGCCCGGGCGGAAAGCGGTGGTGTGTCAGAGAGGGAGGGTGCAGTGCACGCAGCGCGACGACGACGACAGGTAGGTACTCACGATCGGAGGTCCTGGTCGCCTGGACAGAGACGACGGCGAGGCCAAAGAGGCCAGAGAGGGTAAGTACGGTAGCGTTGAGCTTCATGATGCGTGCGTGGTGCGTGGTTCGTGGTGCGTGGTGAGACTTGTGCCGTTGGAGATGGGCGACTGGCCCACTGGCCGCACCATTATATACCTTTGGAGGACTGGTGACCACCTTCTGGTCCCAAGTTCCGACGAGTTCCGTTCGCGTGGATGGTTCTTCGCCAGGTACACATTGACGTCCTTTCCGCCCGCTAAAGTCCGACTTTCTCACCATCTCCGCACCTGCATCCGACGACGCTCCGCATTGCTGCGCAGATATGGGGAGTCGCGCTTTATTGCGGCGGTGCGCCAATTAAGTATCCACGCAGCGTAGGCATCCCAGACCGCCACGCGCCACGAGGGCACCACCTGCAAGTTGAGCCAGAAGGGTAGCACGGCCTGAGTACTCCCAGGCTTTTTTTTTCCCACACGAAGACGACGCATGCCCAGGCAATCAGTTCATTTCGAGCGCAGCAGAAGAAAGCAGCACGTTGCGATGCTGACGCTCGCGTTCCTGACCCCTCGCTTTCGCCCACTTGCGCGCCTCCCCGCCGATCAACCTCCCACCACCTCATCAGTACCAGCAGTCGCTCTCCGTGGTGCACGCCCCGCCACCTCATTCGTACTTGCAGCTTCTATCAGTCTTGCACGCCCAGAGGTTACCCTCATTGTCCTGTGCACACCTTCGACACTGGCCATGCTGGTCAACACCAGCGCATTTCCCCAAAAGGCAATAGTTTGGGTAAGGGCAGACGGTTTCAGCCCATTGCGCCTGGTTAGGCGGGGGGAGGTTGTAGCGCACGGCACAGACGTTGCTGTAAGCGGTGTTGGGGGGGATTGGGTCTGAAGTGGACGAGGGGGCGGCCGCGCCGCAAGGGGCGATGTTGTGTCAGAGGGACGGTGCGGTAACCGCGTGGCCACGACGCAGATACCGAACTCACCCTCGTTGCTCCTGGCTTGGACAGAGAAGACGAGGCCGACGAGGGAGAGCAGCGTACAGGATAGGAAGTTCATCTTGGATGGTGTCGTGGGCGTGTGTGTGTGTGTGTTCAAAGGCGATGAGGCGGCTGTGGGGCGGGGGACAGGAACCTGGAAACTCGGGGCCATGGTCGCGCTACATTTAATACCTTTTCGAATTGTTGCGCCCGCGCCGCAAACAGCCCCAACCTCCGATTCATCGCCGCGACAGCCTCAAACTTTCTCGATTGAAAGGGAATCCTTACGTGGCTAGGGAGCGCGGCGCCAAGGGAATGGAATGCGCCACCCACCCTCGCCGCAGTGTTGCCTCCCTGCCTCCCGCCCGCGTCGTCGCTTCCGAACTTCCGTCGTCCGCCCCGCCCCGCGACGCCGCGCCAAGTCTTTGAGCAAAACGTTGTGTGCAGGAGAAAGCGACACGTTGCGATGCTCGCACAATTACGACGTTGACGTGTTCCTGTACCCCTCTCGCCTCCTCCAACTTGCTGCACGCATCCCCACCGATCCACCTCCCGCCACACCTCATCAGAGGGAGCAGTCCTCTTCCGTGGTGCACGCCCAGAGCCTTCCCATCTCGTCCTTTTGACACTTTCGACACTCTCCGTGCTGCTTGACACCGAGGCAGCTTCCCTGAATGCAGGCGTACGCGCCACAGAGGGCTTCAGCCCATTGCGCTTCGTCGGGCGGGGGGAGGTTGTACCGCACTGCACAAGCCCGCTCGGTGGGGGTGTTGGGGGGGACTGGGTCTGAAGGGGACGAGTGGGCGGCGTGATGTTGTGTCAGAAGGGCGGTGGTGGTGCCGTGAGGTAAAGGCTACGACGGCGGCGGCGGCACAGGTATGTATTCACCATTGGAGTTGTTTGCCTGGACGGAGCCGACGAGGGCCACGAGGGCCACGAGGGCCACGAGCGTGCAGGGTACGAACTTCATCTTGGATGGGTTTTCTTCCGTGGGTGTTTGTGTGTGCGATGCCTGTGTGTCGTCGAGGATGGGCGACTGGCCAGCCGCACCATTATTATATACCCTCAACGAGGGTAGCGCGACTTCCGATGAGTTGCCCGCCTGGACGACGACGACGACTTCCCGGGGTACACATTGACGTTCTTTCCGCCCGCTCACGCCCGACTTTCTCACACTCTCCGCATCTGCATTCGACGCCCCGCGTTCACGGCGCGGGACTGCCGCTACTGCTCCGTTTCCGCATATTGCCTTTGGTGCGCCGCGCGGCGACGTTGCGTAGCAATGGATGGTCACCCGCAGGCTACGCCCCGTCGAGGCTGCAAACGGTAGCGGGTATTCCAGGTTTGTGTATTTTTGGGTGTACGTCCGCCCCGCGCACCAATGACACTCTGAGCTTTGCCCGTAGCGGCCTCGCAGGTATCCACGCACAGTAGTCACAATGCCAACGTATAGGATGTTCTGCGTCGTATTTGCCTGGCGACACTGCGTCACTTCAGATTTGGCAGGTTTGGTCAGTCTTGCACTCCCAGAGATTCCCGTCGTAGTCCTGGCGACACCTTCGACACTCGCCCACCGGCCCAACACCAGGGCACTTTCCCATGTCGCAAGCGCCCTTGCAGACTCCCTCTGTCCATTGATCCTGCTTAGGCGGCGGGAGGTTGTATCGCACGGCACAGGCCTTTATGGTTTGGGTGTTGACGGGCACTGGGTCTGGCCAGAGACGAAGCGGTGGCGTGTCAGTCAGAGGAACGGTGCGGTACACGCGTGGCCACGACGCAGATACGATACTCACCATCCGAGGTCCTGGCCTGGACGGAGACGACGAGCCCGACGAGGGCGACGAACGTGCAGGATACAAACTTCATCTTGGGTGGATTTCTTGGGTGCTTGTGTGTGTGTGTGCAAAGACGACGATGCGATGCGGGGGACGGGAATCCGCAAGCTCGATGCCGTGGCAGGCGCACCGATTTATACCCTTACTGCGAGCAGAGCAAGGCCGGCCCGCCTTCCGTCTGAGCGACAAGATCTAACTTCCTTGATAGGGATCGGAACCTGAAGTGGGTCGGGAGTAGGCGCGACCCATCACCCTCGCCGCAATGTTGTCGTCAATCTGACGCCCCGCCTCCCGCCCGCTTTGCGCCCGAACTTCCGCCCCGCGACGCCGTGCCAAGTCTTTTCACAAAAAGCTGCGACTTGCGACTTGCGACTTGCGACTTGCGACTTGCGACTTGCGACTTGCGACTTGCGACTTGCGACTTACGACTTGCGACTTGCGACTTGCTCCAGGAGGTGTGGCGTGGGGTGGCGTAGCGGTAATCGTGCTTCTCTTCCGTCCGCAACCGGGGGACAAAGGAACCCGCCGGAAAAACCCGCCCAGCTACGGGTGCGCGGTGCGAGATGTGCATGACGTCACTGCCGTAGCGTGTCTGTGAGGTGAATAGCATTGTCGCCAATTGCAGCGAGCGTGTCCGTACCCCCCTCCTCGTACCCATCACCCCGCGACTCACCACCTAGACGAACTCGCCTGGTAGCCAGCGAATCGGGCGCTTGTCCCCGCCGACGCTCTCACTCGCATAGTATAACTTCCACCAGCTCACACAAACGTCGCCATGCGCTCGTCGCAAGTTTTCACCAATGCTTGGATGCAGGCGCGCTCCCCTCGTCAGATTATTGCCGAGGAGTCCCTGAACCTCTTCTGAAGAGATTCGAATGCGCTCGCTATCCTCCGCGAGGACGGGAACCCAGACGTGCGTGGCGCCCGTGGCGGTGGTGGTGGTGGTACCCGCGACGCCCACGTTCCAGTGCATGGCCGCGTCGGTACAGACGGGCGAGACGACAATGTCGATGCGGAGCGCGCGCACGTGCTCCGCGAGGAGACCAAGGCACTCTTCGAAGGACGCCAGGTCCAGCATCCAGTGTGGATAGTTGCACAGCGTTGGGTGGTACGCCGGGGGGGACGACTCCGCAGCCCTGCGGCGGCGCTTGTGGCTGTGCGGCGGCGGCGTCGTTGGTGTAGAGGGCGAGGGCGAGGGCGAGTCTTGCCAGCCGCAGATCTCACAGCTCGTTTCCGCCGTCCCGCTGGTCGTCTTGCGGCTATCCTGATACCGGCTGTTGACCCACTTCAGGACCTCGACTGGCCGCGCACACAGCTTCTCCCATACGCAGTTGAGGATGACCTGCCGGTACTTGTCATCGAGTTGCGCCTCTTTCCCAGGTGCACGTCCCACGCGCTCCCAGATCGGCAGTAGGTCGAAGAGATGAAGCTCGCCCGTCGAGGTGGAGATGGGGGCGTCCTCGTCGGAGAGGAGCTCGTCCGACTCTTCTTCTTCTTCCTGGTGCGCGGCGGGACCGGTGGCTTCCAAGAGGGGTTCATTCTCTCTTGGCGGTTGGCAGGCGTGCGTCGCGGGGCGCGGGCGGGTCTCCTTGTTGGAAGTCAACGCGGTGAGAGTCGAAGGCATCGAAGGCAACGGGTGTGGGGCTCCGAGGTTGGGTGGAAGAAGAGGCCGCGAGCTAGATGGAGCCAGCGGTCGTTGCGGCGCGGGCAGGATGCACGAACCCGGTAGCCTAAGGCGTGTGTCAGAGGAAAGGAGCGGCGGTCGGGGTGGCAAGTTGGGCACCATTGTGCGTGGATGGGGCTGTGGTCGTGGCCGTATAGGCAACGTCGGACGTCGTGATTCCATTTGTGGCGGCGGTAGGGGCGGCAGGCTGCGCTCTGAGAAAGTCGGGTGTTGTGGTGACTCTATGGGAGAGGGTCGAGGTGGTAGTGGGTTGATAGGCATGGCGGGCGAGCGTTTATGAGTTACCGGAGTGAGTCGGGGTGCGTTGAAGAGAATGCGCTGGTTTCACGTCTGGTTTCCTGTCTGGCTGCTTGGCTGGTTTCCTGGTTGGTTTCCATGCTGATCTCCTGGCTGCACTGAAGGGTCCTGCGCCATCGTGGCTGGCACAGACTCAACCCACATTGTAGGCCAATGGCTCCCCACTGCCGCCTTTGTCCTTCCCCGCGAGCGAGGAAAAAAGAACGTTTCTGTCCGACTTGTGGCGCGTAAGCAAAGGCGGCTTCGTCTCAATGGGTAGTTCGTGAACACAAAGTCCACCCGACCCGCTTGGAGCTTGAGCTTTACACTCTGGCCCGCACTTGAGTCGGCGGCATACAGCCCGGCGGCGGCGGCGGCATCAGCGGGCCAGGAGCGACGCGACGCCGTCGACAGTCAATCAAGTGCCGCTTGATTGGGATGTGATTGCGAAGGAGGCCAGGCATTCGAGGCGGCGCCGACGACGAGGAGGTGTGGTGCCAGGTGCCTGCCCGACTCAGGCCTGATGTAGCACGCAGCACGCCTCGCCTCTGTTGCTGTCGCTGGCCTGCCAGTGGCCTGGAAGGGGGGCGATACTTAAGACGGCGGGTGAGAGCGACGCGCCCCAGACAAGACCTCACTGCTAACCATCAACGACGAGCACACCCAACGTACCTATCTACACTCAGCAATGCCTCCCAAGCGAGCTCTTCCCGCAGACCCCTCCGACTCCGACTCGGAAGACGAGTGGCGACCGCAGACTCCCACGCCAGCGCCAACGCCTCCCAAACGCGCCAAGAAGGAGGCCGCTGACGGGGAGACGCCGCCCTGCACGCCCAAGAAGGTCAAGACTGGCAAGATCGAAACGCCCAGCAAAAAGGAGAGCAAGGAGTCGCCCGGGAAGAAGAAGTTCACCGAGGGTGAGTACATGGCTGGCGAAGGTGTGACTCTACAATGGCATAGCACGACAGCTCACGCGCGGCCACGACCCCACGATCCCCACGCAGAGGAAGATCTCAAGATCATGGTGAGCAGCCTGTGCGCGACGCCAGTCCGCCCGAACCACTACTAACAATCACATGCATACCCGTTTCGCGCCCGCAGAAATGGTTCGAAGACCACAAGAACATCCCCGCTCTGCGCGAGATCCTGCCCGGACGACACGTCGAGACGATTCGAGGACGCGTCAAGACGCTCTTTGAGAGGTGGAAGGTTGTCGCTGGGACCTGAGTAGGGGCGGGCGGCATCGCTGGGCGACAGAAGGGAATCTCGCGGGCAGTGACACTGGCGGGCTAGTGTGCATGTATGCTGTCGAACGTCGCGACGCGCCACCCACTGTCCCTCCGTCTGGTTGTGCTTGAAGCCCTGAAGCGTACCAATCTTCGTTCAACAGCCAATCAACCCGCATTGCGGCCGGCCGGACCATTCACTCGCCGTGATTACGACCCTGCGCGCGCCCGCCGCACTTGACGCCTTGAGCTTGAGCTTCCCAATTCTGAGCCGCCCTTCCATTCAGACGAGAGTGCGAGCGGGCGGGCGGGTCAGCTGAGCAGCGCGTGGCTCCACGGGTCGTAATGTGCCGCTTACGGATCGAAGTGTAGTGAGGCGAATGAGTGACTGGCTACGTGCATGGTCGGGTACATAGGTACGACGGGGCCTTGCTGAATGGGCATTTCACGGCCACATCACGCTCGCATAGAAACGCTCGCTGCGAGCTCGTTCGTTCCTTCTTGCTCTTGACTTACCGGTCACGACCACCAACCCAGCCGTATATACCGTCAGCTTCCCCCGCAGAAGATGCCTCCAAAGCGCAAGCTCTCCACGTCAGGCCTTTCGGACTCGGGCGACGAGTGTGCTGCTACGCCTATGACGTCCAATGCGAATCACAAGAGCGTGCCTAAACTGCCGTCGACTCCAAAGAAGGCAAAGAAGAGCGAGGCCAAAGAGCAGGGCACATCGAGCAAGAAGATGGACAAGGAAAATGGATCGCGTAGTATCAAGAAGACGAAGTTCACCAAGGGTGCGTTGCTGGCGTCGGGGGTGATCGTGAGCGCCTTGTTGGCTTGCAAGTGGCGGCTGCCGTTTGGCATCTTTCCTGACTCGCTCTCACGCCCCTCCTCCTCCACCCGCATGCAGAGGAAGACCTAACCATCATGGTGAGTCCCAGTGGAGGCTTCTACAGTACGTTCCACGCATCATGACACGAAAGCAAGACTGACCTCCCACCACGTCGGCACGTCCGCTCGTCGGCCCCCAGAAATACTACGAAGACCAAAAAACCATCCCTGCGCTACGCGAGCTCATGCCCAGTCGACACCCCGAGTCGCTCCGCGTCAGAGTCAAGGGACTGTTTGAGAAGTGGAAGAGCCTAGCTGGGACTTGAAGGCGTGGGTTTTGTCAAGGCAGCCGTGTATGCGTGTGCGTCGCCATTTGTCCTGCCTGTATGCGGTACGCGCGTCATCCGAATGCACGTGGTGTGGTGTGGTGTGGTGTGGCGTGGCGTGGCGTGGCGTGGCGTGGACTCGTGCCCTTGCGTGATACTAGCGGCGTTGGTAGCCCAGCCTGCCTGCCGCTTGCCGCGACTCTATGGAAATTCACGAGGTACAAATCGCCTCTATTGGCCCGCTGCCCCGCCCCGCCGGACGGCAGTACATGACCCTGCCTGAGCGCAATGCGGTCCGCACAGCACCGTGGGGTCAGTCTGCGATGCTCAAGCCCAGGAGTAAGGCTTGGCAGGCGGGCTTGCGATGAGGTGCTGACCGCGGAACCTTGACTGGAGGACAAAGTAGGAGACAGGAATCTCCTTGGAGTTGGGGTGCAGTGCCATCACGCGCGGCCGCTTGACTCTGAAAGTGAGAAACCACAACCCGCTACTTAACCCCATGCCCTCATCACGTCACGAGAGGGAATCCCACAACCCACTGCGTCTTTGCTGACTCCTCACGACCCACGTCCGGAACACCACTGTCTCAAGCGACCACCGTCCCACGATGACTCCTCGCAAACGCAAAGCCTCCTCCCCGGAAATGAGCGACTCGGACGATTTCTGCGAGCGGAAGCCCGAGTCCCAGCCCGCCTCGACTCATAGCACGCCCAAGAAGGCGCCGTCCAAGGGCGACGAGGAAACGTCTCCACGCACTAAAGACGCTCAGTGGGATGCGCGCTGTGCTCCCCGATCGAGCGAAGGAGAGCGTGCGCCAGAGGGGGATCTGGTTGTTTGAGAAGATGAGGGGGCATGCGGGGACGTGAGCCCAAGCGCAGTGGAGCGACGTGCGTGCGTACTCGTACCTCACAGAGGATACATGCAGAGGAGTGATGGAATGCATGCAGAGGAGTGATGGAATGCATGCAGAGAAATCATGGAATACATGCAGAGAATGGATGGAATACATGCGTGTATGTGGTGGGTATGATGATTGCTTCCCTCCCTCCCGTGCACCGTCTCCCTCGCTCCCTATATGCTCGCCCGCCACGCTCGCTCGCCCGCGCTCCGCCCGTCAACCATCAAGCGAATACCCCAGCTCCTCCTGCTTCGCACTTGCATACTCGCGAATCAACAACTGCCACATCGCATGCAATCTCCCCCCATCACCGACATGTACCAAATCCTTACCAAATGCCGGGTCCTTCATCCAGTCTACGCCGTGCTGCAGGATCATACGTGCGCGCTCGCCTGCCGTTGGTGTGAGTGTGAGTGTGGTGGCGGTGGCATCGGCGGGGGCCTGGGCGCACGGGACCATGCCGTAGCACCCGTGCAGGGTTGCGCGGCGTTTCGAAGGGAGGTACGAGGCGCGGTGGAGGAGGCGTTGTGAGTAGAAGGCGGTTTGGCCGGCTGCCGGGGCGAGACAAGGAAGAGTAGAATGCAGTGGGTCAGTGAGGTGAGCGGTACTGTACATGAATGCGTGCGCCCGCCGTACCCACCCTTGAGGGCTACCCTGAGCGTCGTTGGCGGGTCGACTTGCCAGCTTCCGTCCACGTCGCTGCTGTGGTCATCCTGGGCGCCGAACTCGCGCGGCTCCGGGGGCTGGGCCTTGTTGGCTGCAATTTCCCCCTCTGTTCGCAACCTTGCATGTGTACCGGGCACAATGAAGAGACAGTCGTCGTCGTAGAGTGCCGCATTGAATTGCACGCCATAGGCGGGTGTGTCGAGGCGTGCCTGTTCCTCTTGCGGTGTCACGTCCGGCCTCACATCGTCCCTGTGCCAGCTCAGGGCAAAGGCATAGCGGCGCGGCTCAATGAGGAGGTTGAAGAGCTCCATCTGGAGGTGGTCTTGATCGGTTTGCATCAGCGCCGCAGCAATGGCGAGGAAGTCTTCCTGCGCGTAGAAGGCACGAAAGGCGTCGTGCTGCGGGAGGTCGGGGTGCATGAGGTGCTGCACCCCCCAATAGTCGGGGGAGAGGTCCGTGTCATACGGCGGGAACTGCTTGCCCACGCGCCGTACGCGCGGCCACTGGTCGGTGCGCGCGAGGAGAATGGCCTCGGCGCTGAGCTGACGAAGGCGGGCGAGGTCAGGGGTGAAGAGGTCGTCGATGATGACGTAGCCGTCGCGGAGGTAGGCCTCGCGCAGGGCGTCCAGGTCCAGGGCCGCGTGTGGTGGTGCGGGGTGTGGCTGTGGTGGGGGGACGGTCATGGTGGGCGGTGGCGTGGGGTGAGTGGGTGAGGTCGCTGGGCGTGGCGAGAGGGTGATGGAGACGGAGGGTCATGCGATGCCGTCCTATATATCATTAGCCCACCCCGTTGGCTCTAAGCGCCTTGCCAAAGGCAGTCGCCATTGTGGTCGCTGCTATCGTGCACGTCCCACCCTCGCCCAACCGGTCACCGGTCGCCGGCTGCATGAGTCCGAGTCCAACACCACCTCCGCCGGAAGCACAGCGTGAGAGCCGGGGTGTGCGCGCGGCGTGGCGGCGTCACGTTCCGTTCCGTCGCTGTCCCTCGGCTCCGAAGACGCGACCCACGGCGACACAAAGGAGACCCCCCCGCCCCGACGCGGACGCGACGCCCACAAGGTCGATTCGATTCAGGGACACTTCGCAATCAGGCGGGGCGGCGAGGCGAGTGAGGCGATTGCGACTCGGGGCAGCGAGAGCAACACCACGCACGCACGCACGCACACACACACACACACAGCGACCACGCATCGCATCCGCGAGCAACGTCCGTACGACGCAAGGTGACATCCCAAGGACGATCCTCAGAGAGATCCCAAGCAACCCACCGCCACGATCACCAAACAGCCTGCACGCATTCACCACCGAGTCGACTTTGGGCGGCCAACCTTGCACCTTCGCCCTCGCCTCCCCCAATCACCGCCTAATCACCGCCCTCATCATCGCCGCGCATACATCCACCCACCCAACCTTCTCCACCTTTTACGCGCCGCCTCAGCCAGCCAGCCCGCACACCGCACCGTACCGTACTGCCCCCCTTGGCATCACAAGATAGACCATGTCCAGCAGTCTCACAGAAAGACAAAAAGATGAACTGTCAGTGGCGGCCCATCATGTCGTACAGTTGTCGTCGCGCGCACTCACACGCTCACCCCCATTCCGCACCTCCACGCCCGCCCCCACCCCCCACCCCGCGCAGACACAAGTCCCTCCTGGATTACTGTCAGACTCATGGATTCACGGAAACATTCGAAGCATTGCAGCGCGAGACGGGACAAGAGGGGTTTGTACTAGACCCAAAGGCAAAGTATGCGGGGTTGTTGGAGAAGAAGTGGACCAGTGTCATTCGGTTGCAAAAGAAGGTGAGCGCGGCGTGGCGTGGCATGGCGTTGGGGTAGTCTGTATGCCCTCACATATCCATCCCCACTCACATACGCCCCACCCACGTACGCCAACGAATACTTTCCCCCTTCTTTCCGCAGATCATGGAACTCGAGCAGCGCAATGCTCAGCTCACGGAAGAATTAGCATCTGCCCCGACGTCGCGCAAGGCCGCGTCCCTAACAGACTGGGTACCCCGCAACCCGCCGAGACATACCCTCCAGGGACACCGCTCCCCCGTCACCCGCGTGGCATTCCACCCCATCTTCAGCCAGATTGCAAGCTGCTCCGAGGATGCCACGGTCAAGATTTGGGATTGGGAGACGGGCGATTTCGAGAGGACGCTCAAGGGGCATACAAAGCCGGTTCAGGATGTGGATTTCGACTCGTCGGGGAACTTGCTCGGTGAGTGGCGTTGGTGGCATGTATGCTCGGCGTGTCTGCTCGGCAAGACTGACGCCCTCCTCGCTCGCCCGCCAGCCTCCTGCTCATCCGACTTGACGATTAAAATCTGGGACACCGTCAACCAGTGGACCAACACGAAAACCTTCCACGGCCACGACCACTCGGTCAGCTCGGTGCGCTTCCTGCCCGGCGACGACTACGTCGTGTCTGCCTCGCGTGACCGCTCCATTCGCATCTGGGAGCTCGCCACGGGCTACTGCACCAAGACGTTAGAGGGACACAATGACTGGGTCCGATGGGTCACGCCCTCGACGGACGGCCGCCTCATTGCGTCGTGCGGCAATGACCAGACGGGCCGCATCTGGGACCGGAGCACGGGCGAGACGAAAGTGGAGCTCAGGGGCCACGAGCACGTCGTCGAAGTCGTCGCCTTTGCACCCGTTGCTGCCTATGCCGCCGTGCGCGAGCTGGCAGACATTAAACCGGGCGCCGGGGCCAAGCCAGACGCCACGCCGGGCCTCTTTGTGGCTACGGGCGGCAGAGACAAGGTCATCAAGATTTGGGACACGGCGTCGGGGCAATGTCTCCGCACCCTCGTCGGACACGACAATTGGATCCGCGGGCTCTGTTGGTCGCCCAATGGCAAGTTTCTCCTGTCGTGCTCCGACGACAAGACGGTGCGGGTGTGGGACCTCAAGGCCGGCGGGCGGTGCAGCAAGACCATTGACGCGCACGGGCACTTTGGTGGGTAGCGAGGGCGGGCGCGTCAATACCCTGGCCGCACTTGCACTGACATTCTCGCGCGCGCCGTGCTTTTCTCCCCACGTCGCACACAGTTACCTCCATCACCTGGGCCCGCGCACTCACGCAAGCAGGGCCGAGACCAGACGGACCGGGAGCACCTGCCGCCGCCAATGGAGCGTCCAGCGCCGACAAGGACGTCGTACGGACGATCAACGCCGTGGCAACGACGAGCGTCGACCTCAGCGTGCGGATCTGGACGCCCTGAGGGCGGGTGCGTGCGTGCGCGCACCAAAGACGCCGACTCTGTCCGTGGCGGGGACCTTCCCTCGCCAACACTCATACCCCATGTTCATCGCTCTCCCTAACCCCCTTTTTTCCGCTAATCGCCGAACGCTCCCTCACTGGCTACACACTCTCTCTCTTTACTGTCTGTGCGCTCCACGGCGCGTACCACACACTCCCTCTCCCTCTCTGTTACCCTTCCCCCCCCCTCGCGCTGCCTGCCGTTACGGTACCACTCACCCACCCACCCCACACTCACTGACACGCACGTACGCACGTACGCACGCACGCACGCACGGAATACATTCTTGTTTCTTTTCTTTTGCGCCGACATTGGGCGGGGGGTGAGCGTGCCGCGACTGCTTGCCGACAAGCTTCCGCCTTCGCCTTGTCTGAGCTCCTCGCCCAATGAGACGAGACGTGTTCACTCGCTTTTGGTCTCCGTCTGCGGACGCGCAGGGATCGTTTGCTGCGCCAAGCCACGCCGCGAGGTAGGCTGGGATCAGACGTTTCACGAATGCGTACACTTCACGAGACTACTGACGACCGCTCTTGCTTAGTCCGTTCTGTCCTACTCAGGTCTGTATATCTGTATGTCTGTATGTATGTGTTTCCCTTGCATGAAGCAAGCACATGGCGATGCGATACGTATTTCACTCGGCGGACTCCGCATGAATGCAATGCAATGCAATGCATTCTATTCCATTCCATCTCTACAGCGACGTACTCTGCTCTCCACCCGCCCCCCTACACGATTGCCATCATTCACCCTCCGAACCAGCGCGGGAAGACGACGATGGCGTGCGCGAGCGCGAGCGCGAACGCAAGACGGAGCGCCGTGGAGAGTCGGAGCGGGATCGCGATCGTGATCGTGAGAGTGAGCGCTGCTGCTGCTCCCGCCGCCGCCGCCGCCGCCGCTCGGGCGACCTGGACCTAGAGCGAGAGCGAGAGCGAGACCTGGACTCGGCGGACTGGGACTCCGACCTGCCGCGGTACGAGGGCGAGCGTGTCCTGGATGTGGATCTGGACTGATGACGGCGCCGTGCGTCTCTGTCTCTGTCTGGGCTATACCTGCGCGTGCGCCTAGATTGGACTGGCAGAGGCGAGCGGGAGCGGGAGCGGGAGCGCGATGGCGACGGCGAGCGACGTCGGCGTGAGTCCGTTGCGCGGTCGTCGTACCGCGAGCGGCGGCGCGAGTAGTAGTATCCGTCGTCGTCGTCGTCTTTGTCGTCGTCGTCGTCGCGCCTGCGCGCATCTCGTCGTCCACTGCGCCGATGATCGCCGTCGTCTTTGTCGTCGTCTTTGTCGTCGTCGTCGTCGCGCCTGCGCGCATCTCGTCGTCCACTGCGCCGATGATCGCCGTCGTCGTCGTCGTAGTCCCTGCCCCTCCCACTGCGCTCGCTGCGTCCGCCCCACCTATCCTCGCCCTCGTAGTACCGCCGGGGATAGTCGCGCCTAGGGGGACTGCGACTCCCCTCGTCACTGCGGCGGGCGTACGCACTGCGCAGGCGCTCCTCTCCTGCGCGCGGATGGCGGCTGTATGCATACGCG
Organism: Quambalaria eucalypti; assembly: GCA_004016185.1. Classification (NCBI taxonomy): domain Eukaryota; kingdom Fungi; phylum Basidiomycota; class Exobasidiomycetes; order Microstromatales; family Quambalariaceae; genus Quambalaria; species Quambalaria eucalypti. Next base: position 66,060 of record RRYC01000170.1, read on the forward strand.
TCGTGGTCGCGGTCGTAGTCGCGGCTGTGCTTGCGGTCGTCTTGACGCCGCGGCGGGGCAGCGTTGAATGCTGGACGACGGGGGAGGTCTGCGGGTGGTGTGGGTGCGGGGAGGGTGGGCGTGCTAGTGGCGGACGTAGTATCCCACCTGCTGCCTCGCCTTGGTCCTGCATTGGCTCCTGTGCCGGCGTTGCCGCCACCAACGCTGCTGCCACTACCGCCACCACCACCGCCGAGTGCCCTCGCAATCCCACTCGCGCGAATGGCCGCCTGATCCCTCTCCCTAGCCATCCGCAACTCATCCTTTTTCCGCTCCACAAACTCCCGCGGAATCCCCCCCACGCTCTCCTGCGCAGAGAGCAACAACTCCCACAACTGCTTCATGAATTCCGCCGTCTTTCCCTCGAGAAACCCCATGAGGCTTACCTGCATTCTGCGTGGATCCGGGTGGGGCTGACTCGCGTCGCTCTCGAGGATACCCATAATGTACTCTACGACGACGTCGTCCTCGAAGCCGAGGAGGGAGGCGACTTGCGACTCGATCCAGGGCTTGATGACGGGGAGGCTGACCTTGCGTAAGTCGACTTTGGTATTGAAGGAGGGGGGGAATGATTTGCTGGCTTCCAGTCTGCGGTGCGTGGCGGTGGTGGCGGGGCGGTGCGTGGCGGTGGTGGCAGGGCGGGGCGTGGCGGTGGTGGCGGGGCGGGGCGTGGCGGTGAGTCCATGTCAGTATGTATGCACCTTGCTCGCACGACGCACTCGCACACGACATGGCCGGGGCGCACCCGCGCACTCACTGCCGGATGAGCTTGCGGTCCTTGTTGCCGAAGCGCGAGTCTTGGTCTGCCGACACGCCGCGATAGCCCGAGTCTCCCATGTGTGCAGTGTTGAGTGTGGTGTGTGTGTGGTGGGTGCTAGGATTGCGTGAATGGTTTGGGTAGGGGTGGGGGTGGGGGGCGAGAACCCAATGCGAATCATCAAGAAAGCTTGCGCTCTTGGCCCCACCCACTGCGCTTACATAAGCAGCCGTGCGCATTACGTAATCTCGCTGCAGCCCTCCACGCTTCTTATTCAGCCGGGCCGCGACGCTCTGAATCAGCAATTGTCGTTCCTTCCCTCCCTCCTTCCTCGGCGTCACAATCACCACCACCACCAACCATTCACGCACCCACAAAGATGGCCATGTTCCGCGGCTCCCTTGCCGTGGTGAGGCAGACATTAGTAGCGCCGTCTGCTACGACGTCGCGCACCGCGTGGTGTTCCACCTGCTCCACCCGCCTCAGCACCACCACATCTTCGTCCTCTTCTTCCTCGGCGCCATCATCGTCGCGCCCCCTCCACTCCTCGTCGCGCGTATTATCCGCCCCTCCCCGCCCGCCACCACGGCTGCCAGCCCGGACAGCGCAGCCCACGAGTAATAGACCCGACGACGACCCCAACGACGGGCGGGAAGACTCGGACGCCGACGACACGTACGACTCCCTCTACTCCTCGCGCTACCGCGGCCAAGGCGCCAAGTCTTCCGTCCCACCATGGTACAAGTCCCCGCCTCTGATCCTCCTCGGTATCATGCCGCTTTTCACGCTCGGACTGGGTGTGTGGCAGGTGAAACGCCTTGACTGGAAGCTCGGGTTGATAGAAGAGTTGGAGTATAAGCTCACGCGCGATCCTATTCGACTGCCCAAGAATATCAAGTAAGTGCAGGCGCGGCGCCGTGTAGAGTCTTTGGCCGTTTGCACGCGTTGCGATTGCTGACTGTGTGCGTATCCTGCCTTCCCACCGCCACCTCCCACCTCCAACCCCCGCTTTGCGCCCCGCTCGCTCGCTGCGCTCGCTCACGCGGCACGCGCCCGGCAGCCTCTCTGTCCTCCCCGAATTCGAGTTCCGCCTCGTCGACGTCTCTGGCACATTCGACCACTCCCGCGCCATGTTCCTCGGCCCGCGCGTGCGCGACGGCGTAGTAGGGTACCACGTCGTCGTCCCCCTCATGCGGGACTGCGGTGGTGGACAGGTCCTCGTCGACCGCGGGTTCGTCTCGGAGCGGGTTATCCTCAAGGATGCGGAGACGGGCGAGCGGCGATTACGATGGGAGGACGAGGCCGTGGCGCCGCGTGGGAGCGTGACACTCACGGCGCTGCTCCCGAGGTTGAGTGGGCCGAATATGTTTCAGCCACGGAACGAGCCGCAGCGCGGGTTGTGGTTCTGGCCTCATCCCGAGGGGATGGCCGCGTGGGCGTCGCACGAGAGCGACCCCGACGACTCGGACGCATACACTCCAAGCGCAGGCGTACGCTCCAGCGTGCAGTCCATGCTCGGACTCGCTTCTTCTCCCTCCTCCGAACCGCACACCGTGCTCCCCGTCTACCTCGAAGAAATCTTCAATGGCTACGACGCGTCTTACCGCGTAGAGCGCGGTATCCCCATTGGTCGCGCAGCGACCATTGAACTGCGTAACCAGCATGCCGTGTATGCCGCGACGTGGTTTGCGCTTAGTGCTGCTACGGCGGGGATGTTTGCCTTGTTGTTGAGGACCAGGAGGGTGAGGGCGGCAGGGAAGGGTGGCAGTATGGGCGGCGCAGAAAGGATGGGGAGGAGGGTCAGGAGGGAGTTGTGAGGTGCACGTTGCGCGCAGAGCAAAGCAATCCATAATGGCGTGACATTTCGCTAGTGACCTGCTGTGGCAGTGACTGCAATCATGATGCGCGCGTGACATTCATTTAAGGTAAAGCCCTGTTCTCGCCCTCCTTGCCCTCACCGCCCTCCAACACCCGCCCCTCCCCACCACCACCGCCACCCGCCCCCCTCTCAAGCACCTCCAACCCCCTCCTCAACACCCCCATCCTCGCCTCCAACTCCGCCATCGCCTGCTTAAGAAAGGCGACTTCCTCCCTCGCAGCTTCCACGCTCTGTACGTCTCCTTGCGAGTGCGGGTGCGGGGTGGCATCTCTCCGTGCGTGCGCATGCCCGTGGGCGTGCGCGTATCCGTGCTGCGCCTGTTGCTGCTGCTGCGGCAGGGAAAGCGCCGCGAGACTAGCTGAGAGTGGCTCGAGGTAGTCCCGCAGGACGTCCCTCACTGCCTCTGCTACGGCGTTCTCGCTCCCCTGCGCCGCATCTGCCGTTCCGCGCGTCGCCGTCGTCGCCTTGGGCGCGGCCGCGGCGCTGCTACCCCCACCCCCGCCCCTCAGCCTATGCGGATCCAGCGGATCGCGCGCCTGTCCCCTCGCTGCGCCGCTGGAGGATAACGCCCAGATGTTACTCAGTAATAAGAGTGCTACGAGGGCTGCGAGCGCCGCAGAGGAAGGGGAGGATGTGAGTGTTGAGGTGAGGCTCGTGAGGGCGTCGAGGAGTGTGGAGAAGAAGTCGAGGGCGGTGTCTAGGAGGGAGGTGCCGGTGCCGCCAGAGGAGGCAGCGTTGGCGCTGGAGGTGTCCTTGGCGATTGTGCCTGCGCCGCCTGCCTTTTCGCCGCCGGGCGTGGCCGCTGCCACGGCGCCCGCTGCTGCCGCCGCTGCACCAGCCACCTCTGCTGCCACCTCCGCCTCTTCCTCGCCACCCTCGTCATCGTCCCCCTCCTCCTTGAACAACGCCGGATTCTGCGCAATGTGCTTGCGCATAGCCTCCTCCAGATCGCGGTAATACACCCTCTGCCCATCAATACTCGCCTTATCAATCACGCCCTTGAGCATGCTCCTCCCCGTCCATTCCGTCGCGCACGTAACGAGTACATGCGAGAAGTTACCTCCTCCCGCCCAGGTGATGCACACGCGCGTCTTGACGCTGAAGCTCCCACCAGAGGGGACGTCGGGCGTGCGTGTAGTGGTGACCGCCGTGAGATAGACTTCGGCATCGAGGTGCTGCGCTTCGTCTGTGATGAGGCATTTCGTCTGCTTCGGGCCGATGCTACCACTCAGGGGCTTAATGTAGGACATGTCCCGCGTTGCCGCCACGGCGCCGTCTGCGCTGCCGGGCGTCTTCCAGGGGGAGATTTCGAGCTCCAGAAGCTTCTGGTTGTCTGTCCAGAAGTCGCGCATGAAATCGCCCTTGAACATGAGGTCGTACATCTTTGCCGGCACAGCAGGGTACTTGGCGTCCATGACCGTCGTGGCATAGTGCTTCTTGTCCTTGGTGCTTTCGCAGGGACAGCTCGTCGCGGGGTGAATGACCTTTTTCGCCGGGGCGGGCGCACTTGCGGCGGGTGCGGGCGTCGCGCCCGCTTCGGGCACCGCAGCCGCCGCCGTCGTCTTGCCATTTGCGACGACAACGCCAGCGCCCCCCGTACCGTTGACCTTGGCCCCACCCTGGCCCCACTCGTCCTTGGAGCCCGTGACGCCCTTGAGCTTCTTGCGGAGTCGCGCGCGTTTCGAGACCTTGGAGGGCGTCGTGGTGCTAGCGGACGCATCGTGCGACGCGCCATCCAGGTCCTCTCCCCCGCTCTCTTCCCCGTCGCTTGCACCCGCTGCCGCCTCGACTGCATTGAGCGGCACATCGGGGTGACTCAATTTCCAGATATTCGCCATGAGGTCGTACGTCGTATCGCGGCCGAGGAAGCTACTGAATGTATGCTTGACATGCAGCGTCGCAATCTGAATGGCATTGGGGATGATCAGGGCCGTCATGCGCTTCTCGATGGCCACGATTTCCGAAAAGGGCACGACGATGTTCGTCACCCAGCCAAAGATGTTGGCGTTGAAGCAGACGTGGTTTTCCGAGACGTACAGGCGGCCCTGGATGAAGACTTCGCGGACCAGGGCGCAGCCGTAGTCTGTGCGGGCGCGCACGCACACAAGGAGCAGGATCAAGATCTGGTCAGCGCAAGGATCAACACGCCGCTACTGCCCCGCGCCACTCACCCTCGATCAGATAGTCGTCATCGGGGACATTCGGAAACAATGCATGGAACTCGGCATTGCGCTTGGAGCTCGCCACGGCAAAGCCCGTAATCTGTGCGCCCATGTCTGCCCAGCCTGCGCCTGCCGTCGATGCCGAGTCGGAAATGAGCGCGTCCGCCGAGTGGCGCCGTACCGCGTCGAGGGGGTCGCCACCACCCGCCGTCGTGGCGTCTTGCGTGCCGGCGGCGGTTGGCGCGACCTCCCCGCCTCCGCCCCCGCCTCCTTTCGTGTCAAGCGACGTCCGCGGGGAAGGGTAATGATGCTCTGCATGCGATGCATCCAGCGCAATCGTCGGTGCGCCCGGAGCATTGGCGGTGTGGCTCAGCGCGGGCGTGAGGAGCGATCCGGCCTGCATCGCAGCGGGAAAGGACGCTGCGGCAGCGAGCCCGGACGCAGAGCTGGCGTCGCTCTCGGCGAGGGAGCTCGTAGAAGGGTGGTGCCGGAGCGCGGCGAGCATCGCGGGGTCGCTGCCGTGCGGTGGTTGCGTTGGCGGCGGCGGCGCAGAGTCTGGGTCGGGCTGGCTCTGGGCGCGTCCTGCGTCGCCCGCATCGCCCCGCGCATGAACGAGCTTCTCCTCGCCCGCCTCGTTCTTTTCCACAAGGAGACCGCTGCGTGGATCGCGATACACGCCGCCCTGGCTTCCCCCTACAAAGTCCTTTTCCACGCGCTGGCCGTGCGACGTCTTGCGCGTCTGTGGGTTGGCAGCGGCGGCGGCGGCCGCAGCAGCAGCTTTCGCGTGCGCTTCTTGTAGTGCCGCGGGATTGGCAGCGCCGAGACCTGCCATGCCTGCTCCACTGGCGGCCAAGGCAGCTGCGATGCCGCCGCCGCCGCCCGCGCCCTTGGAGGCTTTGCGGGGGGCAGGGGCCGCACCGCCACCGTCTGCGGAGAGAGCCCCCGCAGCGTGCGAGGATGCGTCGGATAGCTTGCGTAGGCGGCTGAATGGACCGGGTGTGAGGGCCGACGTGGACGCCGACTGGGCCATGGTGTGGGCGTGGTCCGTGCGTGAGCGTGCGTGTGCGTGCGGGTCGAGGCCACCCTGTGGAGCGCCCGTGGTGGCGTACCTGGTGTGGGTCTGGGGGTGCGCGCCGCCGCCGTCGTCGGGTGGCAGACTGTCCTGCCGTACGGCCGTGGGCGAGTCGGTTACGTGCGGGTCTGGCGCGAATTGCGGGGCGTCGCTCGCAACAGCGGCGCCTGCACTGGGCGGGGTGACGCCGTCGGCCAGGACCACGTCTCCACCCGAGGCCCCACCAAATGCCTCGAATGTGAGGCTTCCCTCGCCGGGTCGGGCGGGCGATGCCACGTCTCCGCCCACGCTGCCACCCATCCTCTGCGCGGCTGCGACGGCTGCTGCGGCCTGTGCCTGTGCCTGTCCTGCTGCGATGTTGGTGCGCGGGCTCACTGCGCCGCTGGGTGTGTGTGTGTCGCGTGTGTCGCGTGTGTGCGCGTGCAAGTCGCCGCCGCCGCCGTCGTCTATACGCCCATTTGCACTGGCAGCCGCGTTGGGTGGCGCCGCCTGCGCGCCTGCCCCGCCCAAGAGGTCCGCCTGCGCCTCGGCCATTGCGAGCTTCATGCGGGTGTGGCGGTCAAGGGCGCGAGAGGAGTGGTGGTGGTGGTCGGAGCTTTGGGCGGATAGAGAGGGAGAGCGGAGGACGTTGGGTCCGCCCACCACGCCGCCATGGCCGTCTTCCGAGGGCACCTTGGAGGATCTGCGTGATCCGGGGCGAATGGAGCCAAAGATGCCGCCTCCACCGCCGTCTTTGCTCGACGAGGGGCGAGGCATCGCGGGCGTGCGTGCGAGCGAGCGTGGTGTGGGAGAGGTGTGCGGTGCGTGGGGTAGTTCGGAGGTTATAGCAGACGGTGACTGGGAGAAGGGCGAGAAAGACAAGGGGGGAGGGCGGGGAGCGGGCCGGGCTGCGCGCCAGTTCAGACGAGATTCGTCTGCGTGGGCGCGTGTGCGCGTGGGTGGATAATGTAAGCGGCCTTCGTCGTCGTCGTCGTCGTCGTCCAGACGATGAGCGGTGGCGGTGGCATAGGCGAGGTCAAGAAAGGGAGGAGCGAATGCGAATGTCGTTCGGACGTGCATCCCATACGAACCTGGCGCACACCCGGCGCCTCCTGTCCCCCCGTCCCTGTCCCCGTCAGCAGCCTCTGCGTGCCCGCGCGTATGTGTGTGTCTCTTTCCTCCACGCGGCGCGCGAGGGCGTCACGTCGTGGCGCCCAACACTCATGGCCACGACGGCCACGACGGCATCCCGGCAGTCACGGCGCGCATGCACGGCGCGCGCCCCGTTCCGGGCGATAACAGCAGCGAGAGAACAAGGTTTACAGGATACGACGGTATTTCGTTGCGACGGACAACACACACCAGAGTCGCCGACTGCACTGCACCTACGCCCGCCACGATGCCACACACCCTGTCCATTGCCCTCTTGGTAGCCGACACGCCGCCCTCGGCCGTCGTGGCCGCCCGCGGCGACTACACGAAGCTCTACACGACGTTCTTTAACCGCTCCTTGTCCACCATCAAGCGGCACTCGTGGCAGGAAAAGTTCGAGCTGGACATCCGTCCATTCGACGTCGTGCACGCACAACACTACCCCGACGAAGGGCAGCTCGCAGATGGACTGTGGGATGCCATCGTCATTACGGGGAGTGCGCACGCCGTGTACTCGGGCGAACCCTGGGTGGAGAAGCTGCTGGAGTTTGTGCGCCGCGTGGGCAAGGAGCATCCACTCGTACGCATCATGGGCATCTGCTGGGGACATCAGGCCATTGCCCGCGCATTTGGGGGTCACGTTGCCGAGAACCCCGCGGGGTGGGAGTTGGGGGTGTACGACTGCGAGCTCAGCGAGGACGGGGAGGAAGTGTGGGGTTTTACCAAGTGGGATCGCGAGGGCGGCGGGGACGATCGGGTGCAGGAGGTTGGCGGGGACGCAGACCCCGACGCACCACAGAGGCTGGTGAGTGTCGTCAATGACCTCGCGTACGCACTCGCGCGCGCCTTGTACCACTGACTTACGCTCTCCCCACGCTGCCGCCACCCCCACAGCGCGTCCAACAATGCCACAAGGACGCGGTGCTGGAAATGCCCGACGCCCTCTCTTCCACCTCCTTCCTAAACCTCGCCTCCACCCCCGCCTGCGCCATCCAGTCCCTCGCCCTAAAGTACCCCACAGACGCCCCGCCCATTCCCTCCCGCTGCGGCTCCTCGTCCTTCATCGCATTCGACACACACACCACCGAGTCCTCTTCTGGTCCCTCCCCGCCCCGCGGACTGCAGATCCTCACATTGCAGGGGCACCCCGAGTTTGATACGCAGATACTCGAGTTGCTTATTGAGGCCAAGACGGAAATGGGGCCGGCGCCGAGGGAGATCAAACAAGAGGCACTGCAAAGAGCACGCCGCGCAGATGATGCACTCAAGATTGGCAGGAGGATGTTGTGTATGCTGGGGGTGGAGGAGGCGCGCGACGAGGGAGGGGATGCCATGTAGGAGCGGGGCGGCAGGATCAGCGCATATAGACGCGGCGCGTCAGTAGCGGCGCCAGTACCAGTAGATAGGCGGCCATACAAGACTGATATCTAATTTCATCCCATACAATACTATTTCCACATCCACGCGCCCGCACACACTGCGAATACACTCGGCGTAATCGTATTGTAGAGGAGTCATTTCCCTCTTCGCTCGCGCGCACCACTATCGGGCCGAAAGGAGCGTACTTACCTACCGCCGCCCACCATGCTGCCCGCTTCAGTCTGTGCGGTGAGGCGGCATTAGATTGCAAAGACGTTGTGCAAGTGATTACAGCGACAAAGGGCGCACAGAAGCGACCGCCGCGAGTAAAGATGAGGAGTAAATGCTGATCTGATGGCCGGGCATGTATGTAGGCGGGGCGTTCCCTGAGCGTCGTCACCTTATCACCCCACTGTTTGCATTGTCCCCCACCACACGCATTATTCCCTCCCACCACCACACACTTGGCCTCACCCCCACTGCACACCATGCACCTCCGCCTCCCCTCCACCGTGGCTACGGCCGTGGCGTTGCTTGTCCTCGCCGCCTCCCTCGCCTCCTACCCCACGCCTGCGCTCGCCCGCCGATGGCAACCACACCTGCCTGCCCGCGCCACGCACCCACAGGACCTCGTCAATTCTACCGCCGCCGGGCCAGCGAATATCACCCAGGTCGGGCCGTCTGCGAATGTCACCCAGGTCGGGCCGTCTGCGAACATCACCCAGGTTGCGCCGCCTGTCAACGCCACTGCTGGCGCCGACGAGGACACCGACGACACCGGCTCCACGGGCAAAGTCGGCTCCGCACCCAGCGGCCAACGGGACGACGTGTCCGCCGTACTCGTCAAGACGCCCGACGACTTCAGCTACGGGTGCGCGACCTCGGCGTACCAGATCGAGGGCGCATGGGACCAGGACGGCAAGGGCGTGTCCAACTGGGATGCCTATGTTCATAATACCACGGAGCACGACCGCCGCGTCAAGGAGCAGGCCACGGGGGATGTCAGCGTCGACTTTTATCACTCGTACAAGGAGGATATCCCGCTCTTCCGGAATGCGTTTGCGATTAATACGTTTTCGTTCAGCGTGGCGTGGTCGCGCATCTTGCCCACGGGCAAGGAGACGAACGCGCAAGTCAATGCCAAGGGTGTCGCGTTCTACAAGGACGTCATCCGGGTCACGCGCGCCAATGGCATGTCCACGAGTTGCACCCTCTTCCACTGGGACTATGTGCGCAGCGTGGCGGCCGCGTGTGGTGTGGTGACATCCACTGACGACCAAATTCCTCCCCTCCCGCCCCGCCCCACCGCACAGCCCCAACACCTCGAGGAACTCTACGGCGGCTTCCTGTCCGACGACATCATCGAGGATTTCGCCCACTATGCACGCACCGTCATGACCTCGCTCGGCACCGGCTGCGACATCTGGATCAGCATCAACGAGCCGCGCACCTTTTGTCAATCTGCGTGGGTGGCCGGCGGGTGGCGGCAGAGCGTGTCGCGCTGTGAATTCATTCTGACCTCGTTTCTCTTCGCCCCCGCCAGGTACGGCCCCATTCCCTACCTGGGCGCGCCCGGCTACCCAGACGGGACGACGCTCCAAGTCCTAGAATGCGTGCACCGGACCATCCTGGCGCACGCCCGCGCATGGGAAATTTTCCAGGAACTCAAGGAAAAGGGCGTGGTGCACGGTAGACTCGCCATCAAGATTGATGGACCGCCGTATTACCCCTGGAGAGAGGGGCATCGCGATGATGAGATTGCGACGCAGAGGGGGAGTGATATCGTGAGTACCTACCAGCGTGGCGGGGAGACGTGCGGCACTCGCGACAATTCGCTGAACTGCACGCCCACCCGCCCCGCCCCGCGGCAGCTCGGCCTCGGCTGGATCACCGCGCCGATCACCACCGGCGACTACTCGCAAGCCTTCATCGAAGCCGTCGGGGAACACCTCCGCCGCTTCACACCCCAAGAGTCCGCCAAGATCAAAGACTCGTACGACATTCTCATGTGGGATGCGTATTCCGCCGCGTACGCTGCGTGGAACCCGACGAATGCAGAGTGCGCGGTGAATAGCCCCACGTGGCCGGGCTGCGTTGAGCTCTCGACGACTTCGCCGACGGGGAAGCCCATTGGCGAGCGGACGGGGAGTGAATGGATGTTCATGCGCAATGATACGCTCGTGACGGGTGGGTGGCGGCGTGGGGCGCGGCCTGGCGATGATACAAAACTGAACGAGCTAACTCTGCGCACCCCCGCCCGACAGGCCTCACGTACCTCTGGGAAAGCTGGCACCCCAAAGCCCTCGCCATCGGCGAGAGCGGCCTCTCCCTGCGACACGCCCCTTCCCTGAACCTCTCCCAAACCCTCCACGACGACGAGCGCGTCAGGTGGTACCGTTCTGCCGCCCTCCAAATGCAGCGCATCCTCAGCGAAGGCAAGATCCCGCTCGTAGGCTACCTCTTTTGGAGCTGCATCAGTAATTTCGAGTGGGTGCAGGGGTACACGCAGGATTTTGGCGTCATATATGCGAAGCCGGGGGTCAATGGGAAGCGGCATATCAAGGAGAGTGCGACGTTTTTGCGCGCTAGTCTTGGAAAGGAGGTGAATAGTACCGTCGTGGATGCGGCGCTCGCGTCGGGGGCCGCGGTGGTGCAGGGAGGGGGTGCCGTGGCGGCGGTGGCGGTCGTGGCCGTGGTTGCGGTCGTGGTGGCCATGGTGGCGCTCGTGGCTTAGCCAGCACATACGTCGCAACGGTCCCTACAGTCTGCTCGTGTGTCTCGCCCGCGCCGGCTCGCGGTCTCTTGTGCTTGTGCCCCCTCTGTAGATACCTGCGTCTCACCTCCATTGAATCTCAATGCCCTCACCCTGCGCGGTTTCAGGCGGAAGCGTAGTGGAAGATGCTGCGATTGCGTAGCGTACTAGTACAGAAATGGTGGTCACCCTGCGCACATGGCCCGATCTCGACCATCACCCTCTTCGGCAGGGTTCGCTGCCCCTCCTTTCCCAGTCGGCTTGTTGAGCCGACGACGTCTAGCTTAGCTCAGTCTCTGGCGTGTGATTCCCCGTACATGTATAAGAACTGCTCCATCCTATCCCGTCCGTCGCCCTTTGGCACTCCAATACATCCCTGGTGCCAATCATGCCTCACGACTCCCCGCCTTCGCAGCAAGCATGCCTGCCGTAGATGATCGGCCAGGCAACCTGAAATGCCGCTGCATTGTGCTCTTCGCACATGGCCTCGTACACGTCGAGGCTGCTTTTCGCCACTGCGTCGTCGCGACCAGATCCCATACGCACAAGCTCGGCCAGGGATCTCTGATCGTGATGCGACTCGGACCGGACTTGGACTCCCATGAGCCGCCCAACGAGACCGGGGGACGCGCCACGAGACTGGCACAGGTCGGCGAATTCGTCCTGCTCGTGCTTCTTGCTCGAGGAAGCCAGGGCTCGCAGCTCGAGGAACCTCTCGGCGGGCGTCGATGCCCGCTCAGGCGCGAGGCGTCCGCCCACAGACATGAGCTGTGCGACGGCGCTGCGCTCGTCTCGGTGCCCTTGGCTCGTAAAGGGCCCACCGGTGGCAACCCACCATGCCGTGAAGCGCGTGCGCCGAGCCGAGGGTGGACATCCAGCTTGCGTCGTCGAGGAATCCCCCGAGGGCAGATGACTGCCGGCAAGTTCGATGGTCCGGTCGTGCAGCTCTGTAGTCCCGCAGTGCTTCCAGAACTTGTAGCACGCACTTCCAAAGAGGGCGGGGAGAATGCGATGCCTGTTGCGGTGGAAGCACGCTTTCAAACGCGCAAAGTCCCGCTTGGCCTCTGCTTCATGCATCCCGCTGGCGACGTTGGTACCCGCGACCCAGACGGGCTTCTTGTCCAGCACGCAGATGTAAAAGGCGTCGTTGTCAAACTCTGCGTGGAGGTGCGGCTGTAGGCGGATCATGTTGTTGCGGGCATCGGAGCGATTGGCGTTCGCCCCAGGTAGCGACTTGATTGCTCTCCTTGCGCTCCATTCGGGAGCCCACATGGTCCACTCGTCCCTTGCTGCGCTCAAAGAGACGAGGTCCCACCAGATCATGACGGACGCACGTTGCATCTCGAGGCCGGTTTACGCTGTGGAGGGGATGGGAGGGGAAGCAAAAGAGTTCTCAATCAGCTTCGTCGACACAGAAGGGCTACGCTGCTGACTTGAGTGCACTCACTTCTCCTTTGTGATGCGCTTTCTCGCAGGTCGGCATAGAGCTTTCTCTGCTCCGTGGTCAGTGAAACGCCTGTGCGCTTGTAAGAAGAGGGCAGCCCATAAGCTTCGAGGTCTGCGTGGCATTGGGCGACTCGAGCTTGCGCGGCAAGCTGCACGGCACGGCAGGCGAACGATGTAGGTAAGTCTCCTGATCCTTGGTCTGGCGCGTTTCTCTCAGGAGGCGTGCGAACGTCCAGGGACGTCCATTTTCAGTGTGGTGCAGCAGCCGTGACCGAGTCCAGAGATCCTGGTGAGCGTGACCGAGGTGCCACGGTCCACTGCGCGGTAGGTGTTGTCAGGCAGTGGAAACCGTGGCCGCGACGGAGCGGTCGGCACTCTGGTAGACGTTGAACTGGTGCCTTGGGTCGAATTCGTCGGGAGGGGTCCCTTGACGTCGTACTGTAGCGTCCTGATCATTGCGAGGCCGGTGTGGCCACCACGGCAACTCCTTAAAGTAGTGTTCGTCTTTTTCTCGGGAGAAAACTCCGACGATGTACTCAAAGGAAAAGAAGGACGAGGGCTCGCGCCCGCGCCCCCGCCGGGAGCCAAGACGGCTTGGTTGCACGACGCATCAATGGCGGAGAGGAGTTGAACGTTGGTGACGCTATGTGCGCAGACGCTGCTTGAGGGGGTATGGCTTGGCGTGTGTGCGCGTGAACACGAAGCGACTTGGAAGGAAGAGGTAGGACGGCAGGGAGGAAAGCAGGAGTAAGAGAGTCTTTGTCCGCCGCCGCCACTGCCACCGCCACTGCCACCGCCACTGCCACCGCCACCGCCGGCGCGGGGGTTTGCTTCCGTCATCGCTGGCAGGACGGAAAGCACGGCCCGGGCCGCTTGGAAGAGGGAGGACCACGTGACTGTGAACCACGTGCAATCATGAGTGCCCGCTGTTGATTGTGGCATACAGTACCATGCCATACCGTGCATATATGCGCGTGCCAACAGCAAGTACGATGAAGACTCCCGCCATTTGGAGCAAGTGCGGGCCAGACCACCAAGGGACGGTCCCACGGCGCCATGACGATGGCCATCGGAACATTCACACGCACGACTCCCGCCAACGCCACAAGTCGTGGCGCTGCGCAAGCGCGGGATCGGAGGTGGCAACGATCGGAAGTCTCTTGTAGCAGTACCGACGAGCGGATGGCGCCCGCTCCCACGGTAGGTACCCACTTTCTTGGCAGCGGGAAGTCGTCGCACTCGCAAGGGTATAAATGCGTGCGACTCGCGCCGAGGAGCGCCAACTCTCACCGCGTCTCACCTATTCTCACCGCACACACACGCATACACACACACCATACGCGCACGCACACCGACCATGAAGCTCCTATCCTTGACGCTCCTCTCCGTCGTCGTAGCCGTCGTCGGCCTCGCTAGCACAGCCCAGGCTCACTCCGATCGTGAGTTCATATTTACGCCCGCGCATACATACACCCCCGCCGGTTCTGCCCCACTAACCGCTCCTCTCGTCCCTCGCTCGCTCGGCACACCACCCAGAGGAGCCCGTGCCGCCCCACACAGCCACCAAACCCATCTGCCTGGTGCGGTTCAACCTCCCTCCACCTTATGAAACGCAAGTCCGGCAGAGGGTCTGCGAGGGGGATTGTAAATCGGGGCGGTGCGCTGGTGTGCGACGGCAGGGAGAGTGCAGGGCGTGCGAGGTAGATAAAGATGGGGTTTATTGGGATTGTAAGACGCAGGAGACGTGCGATGATCCGCTGGGAAGGGGGAAGCAGCATGCGGGGTGAGGGGCGGCGCGGGCGTAAGCGAGGGGGTTGGGTGCCGAGAAGGAAAAGGTGAGAAGGGGAGCGCAGCGTGCGAGTGAGGGCGGGACAGCGCGCGAGGGTTGAGAATCCCATGCCACCTCTGCAAAGCTGGCCAATCACACACGAGTGTTAGGGTTACGTATCCGCGGTGCGTGCGCGCGAGGGTTCCGTACGCGCCATCGGCCTCGTGCGCTAGGCTTTCGTACCGGCACCTTCCATTGGTCGTTGCCCTCCGACGCTAGGGTTTCGTCCCGGCGTCCAATGCGCCAAGGTTCACCCGCAGCACCCCGCCCCAATCCCCCGCACGAGTAGCACGCCTTGCGTTCTCCAACGGACACGTGACGTAACATTCCAACGGTGACGGCAACGGCAACAGCGACATTCCAGCTCCATCCAACAAGTCTCTGACATTCGCGCTCGCCCGGCTCAAAGGACCCACCCTCCCTCTCCCTCGCGCTCACCGGCCGCTACCCCCTCGCGCTTCGCAACCATCCCCTCCCAGAACTTGACGCGCTCCTTTTCGCTCGCATGCACGCCCTGGACCTCATCGTGCGTCTGATGTGCGAGGGGCATATACGCCTCATCCAAGAGGTGCTGTACCTTGCGGGCCTTGTCCCACATGAGGGCCCCGCCCGCTCGCTCAAATAGCGTCGTGGGTGCCGCCGCAGCGCCCTTCTCCGCCTTTGGTGCCTCGACGCGCTTATTCACGACGCCCAGGATACCCTCCAGCTGAGCAGCAGGCAGGCGCGAGGCCAGCCAGCGGGTGCGCACGGAAATGTGCAGTGCGTCGGTGCTCTGGACGGGGCGGGTCTCGCCCGTGGTGCGCCAGTCGACGCTGTGTGCGTGCGGGCGGGCGGGGCGGGGCGGGAGGTGGCGTGTCAGCATAAGAGACCGGGGGTGGCATGGCTCCCTCTGCGCTCACGACACTCACACCTCTCTGAAACGCCAATAGTACGGCATCACGGCACTCATGACGCCGTGTGCATCCGGCTCGTGCTCGAAGGCAGTGTACGACCGCAGCGTAGCCATTTCCACCTCGGGGAGCGGGGCGGCGAGCTTGTTGCCCGCGCGCGCAGCCTGCCTGTCCTGCGCGCTCGTCGTGGTCAGGAGCTTCTCGAGGTGCTCTGCGGGCCAGAGGTCCCCTGCGATGCTGCGCGTCGGGCCGCAGCCGTAGCTCAGCTCGAGGTCGTACCGCGCGGCTGTGAGTGGGTCGATGAGGATCTGTGCGCGCGCACCCTTGAGCGTGAGGAGGCTGCGCACCATCCAGCGTAGCGTGAGGAAGCTCAGCGAGGGGCATTCGTACCGCTTTTCCACATCCACCGTGAGCTTATCGCGGTACAGCCCCGTACCATACTCCATCTTGGCGTCGTCCAGTAGGCCGTCATTGTGCCCCCCACCGCCAATGTCCGAGTGGTTCCCCGCGAACCACACTTCATGCACGTCCGTCGTGAGCGCCATCGCATTCGCAATCTCCTGTTCAAAACCCGTAGTGGACTTGGACAGCGCGCGGTACAGTGGGGGAAGGTCCGCAAAGTGCGCAGAGAAGCGCTGCACGGCAAAGCGGTTGCGCGCCTCGTCGAGGGCCATGGCGTGGTACACGTTGCGCACGGTCCCGCGGTGCTGCGGCCAGAGGTACGGCGCATCGGCGTCTTGGCCGAGGGAGGCGACGGTGTCCCTGGCGGAGCGGACGCGGAACGCGGACGCGAGCGCGGAGGCGAAGGCGAAGACGAGTGGGTGATGATTTGGCAGGAGAAGGTCAGCGTCGTGGCGTTCCCCGCCGACACGCCGCCGACGCGCCGCCACGCGCACACTCACCACAGGCCCAGGAACTGGATGCGGACGAGCTTGGAGAAACTCGTGCGGAAGCTGCGGCAGAGCTTATTCGCCTTGTGCTTCTCTTCCCTCTGTGCGGGTGTACACAAGTCCTTGTGGGGCAGCTTATGCGCGCGCGATCGACGCTCGTAAAACTCCCACGCCGTCGCAATCATTTGTGTATTCTCGCGCGGGAGGAGTCCCAGCTGCTCGATGAGTCCGCAGAGGCAGGCTGCGGCGTACGCCCCGCGCGAGAATCCCATGACGTAAATCTCGTCGGATGCGCGATGTACATTCATGAGCCAGCGGTAAGCGTCTAGGACGTGCTCGGGGAAACTCGCAGCCAGGCCGACGGTGAGTGCATGCCGCGCAGCCGTCATCTTTGTGCCCGTGGAGAGGGTGCCGGAGCTGAAATTGTGCTCGCCTACGCCCTCGCCGTAGTAGACGATTTGGCGCTCCTCGTCGTCCTTGCGGAGGAGGCGCAGCATACGAACCACGTTGGTGTACTTGTCATTGTCAAAGTCGTTGCCCGTGCCCTCGAAGAGGATGAAGACGGCGCGTGGGGTGGGCCCGGGCGCGGGTGCGGGTACGGGCGCGGGCGCCGGAGCATGCTCCTCGTCGGGTGTGTGGACGAGGTCGTGAACAAAGTTGCGCAAGGGGTTGCCGGGGTGTGCCGAGGGAGCCATGGCGGGCGTGGAGCGGGGGGTGGGTGGGTGGAGAGGACAGGCGGTGGGGTTGGTGAGGGCCGAGCTCAACACAGAGGTAGGTGTACGCCGCTTTATATGCCTTGTTTGCCGGGTGCATACATTAATCAGATGGCTAGGACGGCGCTGCTTGCAGGAGTCACAAGCGGGAGCGCGCGCTGTGGACCCGGCGAGGGACTCCTTGGCCGCATCCATACCAGCCGGGGCGGTTCTAGCCGCCTCTAGAATACCTTACCCTCTCGTTTTTTGCGCGCGTGACCATGCCAGGCGGACGTAGAATCTTGGTTGGCCGCGCACGCGAGATGATTGTGCTGCGACCCGTGAGAAAGCATCTCGAATCTGTGCCTGGACGCAGTCTGGACGATTGTGGATGCATGGTCTAGACCGGACCCTGTGAGAAAAAGGGGAGCGGAGTTGGCGCGGGGAGGGGGTAACGTTGTGAGTTGCATTTGCGTGCGTGCCTACTTTGTGTGTGATGCCGTGAGAATGCGTGTGGTGATGCGTGCGCGCGACGGAGACTTTGCTTGGGTCACCATCTCCTCGCACTCTGCTTGGGTCACCATCGCATCCAGCGATGAGCCCTTGCAATGTGTTGTCGCGTCCCTTGCAATGTATGGTCACATACAAGAACAGAAAAGGGAACAAGGAAGGTGCTGCTGCGCTGCAAAGACTGGGCCCCCCTTTGTCTGGGTGCCAATCTTGTTGTGCCTGGCCTGTGCGCGCCGCGTGGCGCGTCTCTTGTTCTAGACTCCGCTGCGCCACCGCCGTTTACATGTGTGAAGCCTTCCAGCGGCATCTGAACTCTATTCCGCCAGCGAGTGAGGCGGGCGAGGGCGACCGGCACCCTCTCTCTCCCTCCTCCCCTTCCATTCCACGCATCCCAATCAGGAACACCAACGAGATGAGGACCAGACGCGTGCGAGCATGCGTGCAGGCGCACCCCCCCCCCATGCACACGCTAGCTACCATTGCCCCGCCCGACGAGATAAGCTTGCTCATCTCACACAACTCCGCAACGGCCATTGTTCCAGATTGCATGGCTTGCGACGCACGCCAGCAGCACCCGGCATGCGGGGTAAGTAGCATCGCGGCGACAGGCACCAGGACTTCACATCCACATCCTTCACAGCCTGCGCGCGCGCGGGAGCGTGTAGCGTCCATGCTCCCCTCGCGCTTTTTTTTTTCTTGTTCAAATGCCGACGTCCGGAATCTCCCTCCAGGCACCAATCAAGGCGCACCACACAGACTCGCCAGTGGATAATGGAAGCGTTTGGCAGACTTGCACGGACGCCAGGTAAGGAAGAGCACACAGGGATGGCGGCGCGTAGAGCATACAGAGGTGGCGGCGCGTAGAGCATACAGGGATGGAGGCCGCCGCCGCGCACGAGGAAGCAAGGTCCGCTGTCAGGACAGGCACCACGTTGTCAAGGCGCGAGGTCCGCTGTCAGGACAGGCACCAAGGTTGTGAGGGCATGTGAGGCATGCGAGTTAGCTGTCAAGCAGCACTCGCAGCGAATGCTCCAGCCCAGTGTCACCGTTGAGCATAGATAGGTAGGTACGCCACGTGCTAGGCCACGCGACCGGCCTCGGCCCTCGTATTTGCGCCGCGACTCACTTTGCACTCACGTTCCCATGGATACGGCAATGGATGTGAATGAAAATGGAGGTGCACGACAAGGGACTCATACTAGACCCGCATTCCCATAGGGTTCCGTCGGGGCGTCGCGGTCTGACCCGCTGCACCGCCTCTTGACCCCGCAGTCCCGTTTTGCGCGACACTGCTAGCTGACTCTCTTCTAGGAAGAAGACGTACGCTGAGAGGAGCCATACCTAGTTGAGAGGCTGAGAGGAGCCATTGCAGTCTGTGCAAGGGTATAAAGAGGAGCAGGCGCCGTCCCATCCCCCACCCACCCTCGCCACGGCCCATCCACCCCGCCCATCCCTGTCCCCGCCATCTTCCCCCCACCCCATGCCCAAGAACCGCAAGTCCACCCAAACCCCACCCGCCCCCACCCCGTCTCCCAACAAGATGATTGGCCTAGGCCGCAACACCCTCAGTGAGTAGCATACATGCACGTTGCGGGAGGTCCGGGCAGCGCCTTACTCACCCTTTCTCACCACGCGCCGCGCCCTGCCCCGCAGACATTCTCAAGCGAGCTCCGTCGGGATTCGTCCACGAGCATTCACGCAACAGCAGCGCAGACTCGGACCAGGACGTGCAAGAGATCCTCGCCCAAGATGACGGCGACGACGGCGACGCACACCCGGGCCTCGTACGCACCGAGAGCGCGCGCACCCACGTGACGACGATGACGACGACGACGGCCATGGCGCTGGACACGCCCGCGACGACGCCATCCGTCCGCAGCACCGCCTTTGCCGAAGTCAACCTGTCGGCCACTGTGCAATCCGTCCGGCGGCGTCTCTTTGCGTCGCTGCACGACCTCAAGGACGAGCATTTCGCGCAGTGCGGTTTGGAAGACTTTCTCGAGTACGTCGCCGAGGAGCGTCTCATCCACATGCCCGAAAAGGACTCGCCGTGGGACAAGGTCCTGCGTCTGGCGTCCGAGGTGGCGCCCCAAGTCGACGTCGTGGCCACGGCCTGTGGCGACCAAGAGTGTGCACAGACGGCCCTCCTGGCCGTCAAGCTGCTGTTGGAGGTGGGCCACCACCAGGCAGAGGCGCTGTACCCGCTCCTCGACCTCATTGCCAGCCTGTCCACGCTTCTCGTGCAGGACCTCGAGGCCGTACGTGCTTGCGGGGGCGCTGGCGCGGGCAGCAGCAACGCCCGTCCGCGCCACGCCGCCCTCTTGCGCGTCTTTGAGTCGCAAATGACCTTCTTTGCCGACCTCTGCATCTACGTCCAGCGCCGCATCAACCGCCTCTCCGTCGTGCAGTCCCAGACCGTCGACGTCGGCGCGCAATTCGCCAGCGCCATCGACGCCATTGAGGCTGCGCACGCGGACCTCGTCCACCTCGTCTGGCGGGAGCGCCTCCACCAACACAGCAACAACAAGCCCGCCGCCCTGCGCTTCTCCGTCGCAGAGGTCAGTGAGAGTCTTGGCAGCGCCAACCGGGCGCAGCCGTCCCTGCGCAGTCGGCTCTTCTCGGAGCTGCAGCGTCAGGCCGCCATCGCACCGGGTACATGCCAGTACTTCCAGTCGCCGCTGCTGTCGTTCCTCCGCGGGCACGCCACGGTCCTCCAGGTGCACGGTCCATCCGGCAGCGGCAAGTCCACGCTCGCCGCATGGGTCCAGCAGCGCCTCAAGCGGCAAGTCGGGCGCAAGTCCTACGTCGCGCTGTATGCCAAGTGTTACGGGGATGCCCGGGGCGTCGTGGAGACGCTGCTGAAGCAAGTCTGGGACCGCAGCGTGGGCAGTGCCGAGCTGTACGAGGCGCTCAACCACGCTCTGCAATGCCGCGAGGGCACAGACCAGTACGACGCCCTCTGTCGAGCACTCGAGGTGGGTCTGCGTGCGCTCGCAGAGGAACACCGCGTCGTCGTGCTTGCCGATGGGCTCACCGAGGACCACGCGGACCTGCACGAGCGCCTCTACGCGTGCGTCCACGGTGTGAGCAACGCCAAGCTGATTACATTCGGGCACGCACATTCCGACAAGCACCGGCAATTTGCGCTGGGTGGCGCCGTCTTGCGGCGGGACATCAGCGTCTTCCTCGCGTGTGGCCTGCGCGGCTACGACGCTGCGACGGACGACCTCGTCGCAGAGCTGGTGGACCGCGCGGGCGACTCGTTCCTCTGGGCGTACCTCTACCTCGAGCGAATGCGGGCCGTCGACACTGCTGCTGCCACTCGCGACGAACTCGACTGCCACCTGGACGTGCGTGGGCTCCTGGAGGCGGCGTGGCAGGGCATCAACAATAACCCGCACACTGCCGCCCTCCTCCAGCTCATCCTCGTCGCCCAGAGGCCGCTGTGTGGCGCCGAACTCAAGGCGCTGCATGCCGGCGACGACGCGGTGCACGACGTGGCCAACTTGCTCGCCCAGTGCAAGCCCATCTTCTTGGAAGACGTCCACGGCGGCCTCCGCTTCCGCCACGACGTGGTGCGCGCATTTGTCCGCGAGCAGGTGCAGCCTGATGCGCACGCACACGCGACCCACCTCGCCATGCTCCAGAAGCTCTTCTCCACCATTGCGGCGTGTCTCCCCCACGAGCCTGCGGAACTCACACTGTCATGCCCCGGCCACGAGGACCTCTGCCGCGCCTTTGCGCGCAACGACGCCCTCGAGTACGCCCTCTCGCACTGGCAGTACCACTTCCAGCACGCCCACGTCGACGCAGCGGACCTCGCCGAGTACTTTCCACACTCGCCGCAGTTTGCGCTCCTCGAGTGGTCGCACTCCCACCACCACCACCACGACGTCGGGCGGCACCTGCGCTCGCTCCAGGTTCGGCGTGCCTGTCTGGGGGACGACCACCCTGCCGTCCTGCAGACGTACATCCTCCTCGGTGCGCTGTACCGCAGCGAGGGCGACTCGCGAGAGGCCGCCGACTACTTTTACAAGGCGTGGGAGCACTGCTCTCAGCACCACCACCACGACAAGTGGGCGAGCGTCGTTGTCTCGTGCGGCGCCCTCTTCCTGCAGCTGACCGACCACCTCGTCTTCCACACGCGCACCGAGCTGTGCACACACCGCGAGCTCGTCCTCCGCTACACGATTGACGTCTGCCGGCGGCAGCACGGCGAACACAGCGACGTCGTCGTCAAGTGGTACGAGGTGCTGATCCAGCTGCACCGCGATATTCACGAGGAGCACGTCTGCGTCGTACTCTGCCGCGAGCTGTATGTGATCCTGCACGCCAAGCTCGGCAAGGACCATCCGCGGGTGAGGCATCTGCACGCCGAGGTGGGGACCTTGCAGGTGGCTGTGCGCGGGCGGGACGACGAGGATGATGTCGAGCACTACCACAAGTGGGTCTTCGAGGGCGGCGAGGGCGGTGGCGACGACGACGACGACGACGACCACAGCCACGCCCGTCTGCTCCTCCTCTTCCGCCTCGCACGCAAGTACAGCCGCCACCACCACCACTGGCACCTGGCACGTCGCCTCTACCTCACGGTATGGACGCGCACATGCCGACACGCCGACGTCTCGCTGGACCTCGTCCTCCTCAAATTCGACGTCTGCCTCGAGTACGCCGAGTTCCTGCACCGGCACGACTGCCAGCACGAGGCGCACGCGATCTTGCTGGCGTTGTGGGCAGAGTACGAAGACGACGACGGGTGCGCGGGCGGGGAGATTGTGGTGCAGCTGAGGCGGCTGGCCGTGCTCATGCGCGCGTGTGGGCTCGTAGACGTGTGTCTTGCCGTCCTGCGCCGTGTATTCGGCTGGTACAAGCGGCAGGGGGCGCTGGACCGCGACGACGACGACGGGGACGCACACGAGGTCACCGTCCTGATTACCGAAGTCGTCGAGGAGGTCGAAGAGGTGCGCCGTACCACCAAGACGACGGTGAAGACTACGACGGTGGAAACAGTGACGCGCGAAGTCTACGAGACGCACTATGAGCGGTGTTCTCGCAGCAACGTCGTGGACACGCACGCCCACCGTGCGTGTCGCGCACTCCTCAAGCTCCTCCTCGCCGCCGAGGACTGGCACGAATGCGAAGTCGTCACCACGCGTACGCTTACCATTTGCTGGCACGGATTTGTCGAGGGCGCCGACGAGGTGAGCGCGGGCGAGCTTGGCGAATACGTCGAGGAGTGCCTGCACCTGGCGTACCACTTGGCCCTGTGCCACCGCCGCCGTGGCCACTACGAGCGCGCAGAGGCGTACTATCGGCGGGTATTTGCGGCCTGCCTGCGCGGCTTTGCCGTGGACCACGCGCACACCGTCCACGCCTGGAAGACGCTCGTGGCGTTTTACGAGGAGCACTGTCGGTATGATCAAGTCGTGCACCTCTATGCCGAGCTCCTGGTGCAGTACCGCGCGCAGTGTGGTGCCGCGCACCACCTCACCATTGCCGTCCTGTATGCGCTCGGTGACCTCTGCAAGAAGATGGGGCGCCGCGAGTACGTCGAGTATTATCGGGAGGTGGTGGTGGTCCTGCGCAGCGGCGGCGAGGGAGGCTGTCACCGCGACGCGTGGCGGGCGGCATGGCAGCTCTGCGAGCACTACCACTACCACTGCCAGTGGGAGGAGCTGCGTGACGTCTGCGCCGAGCTGTGGGTCGCGTGCGTGCACGGCCACGACGGCCGCGACGACTTCTTCACGGAGGAGCTGGTCGTGCTCCTGTACACGTGGTATCACCGCACGCTGGCCGCGCACGCCCACTACGACATCACCGTGGAATACCGCGAGACGATCGTAGCGCGCTTCGGCCACGGCTGCTCCGCCCACCTCAAGGCGCTCATTGCCCTCGCCGACGTCTGCAGCCACGACGAAGCGCACCACCACGAGTCGGTCACGCTCTACGAGGAGTTCATTCGGCGCTCCGTCGAGGTCAAGACCGAGGTCATCACCGAGGAGACGATTTCCGTCGTCAAGCGGCGGTTGTCCAAGATGTACGTGACGGTTATTTCCAAGGGCGGGCACCACCACCACCACGAGGAGGGGCTGGGCGACCGCGCCCTGGAGATGTGTCTGCGCGTCTACGAGGAGCTCAAGGTGCAGTACGGATGCTGGCACGACGAGGTGCTCCAGCAGCTCGAGGTGGTGCTCACCATCCTGCGTAGCGGCGACGAGCACCAACACCATCACGCGCGCGTCGTGGAGCTCCTGCAGTCTGCCGTCCTCGCCATTGTCGCCCAATGCCACGATACGGTCCTGCTACACGCCGCCGCCGTCCGCATCTCTGCCCTCTACGCGACGTTCCACCTCCACGCCGAGGCCAAGAAGCTCCTCTACCAGCTGCACCATCTCGTCGTCCTGCCAGGTGTGCCCTGCGAGGGCGGGGCGCTCGATCGCAGCGTGTGCGGCGGCGACCGCGAGCACAACCCCACCGCCGTCCTCGCCTTCCTCGTCACCTGCCAGCAGGCCCTCGGCTTCTGCCACGAAATGGCGTATACCGAGGTCATGGCTGCCGTCCTGCTCGAAATGGACCTCTACCGCGACGTCCATGCGTGCCTAGACGCACCCAAAACAAGCGCCGAACAACTCCTCGGCGTCTCTGCGCGCCTGTACCGCTTCTGGCGCTCCGCCAAGCGCACCTCGCAGTGCGACTACCTGCTCACGAGGGTTCTTGTGCACATCAAGACGGCCGACTTTGCCGGTGCGCACCGCGACGACGACGCGCTGCGCTTCTTCCTCGAGGTCCTCTTGGAGCACACGGGCTTCGACGGCGAGACGCGCGACTTTGCCCACGCGTGTTCCCACGCCGTCAATGCCAAGGTCCGCGTCCTCCTCGGCGAGGGCCGCTTCCGCGATGCCCACACGCTGGCTACGTGCGGGTTTGAGTTCGCCCGCGCACACGGCGTCTACCGCGCCCACGTTGCCCTGGGTTACAAGCTCGCCGAGTACATGGCGGGCATCGACGTGCCCGACTTTTGCGCGGGAGACGACGACGACGCCCAACTGGCCGCAGCGATGCGCGCTACCTCGCGTGCCATTGTCGACGAGGTACTTGCCGCCTGTCGCGAAGCAGGCATCAACTTTTGTTCCCTGCTCTTTGACGACATCCGCGGCTTTGTCCGGCTCCTCGGCGAGCAGGAAAACTTTCTCGCCCTCGAGAGCTTGCTCCTCCAGCTGTGGCAATCCCGCGAAGTGCAAAGGACGTGGGGAGCGGGTACAGTCCTGTCCATTGGGTATGCGCTGGTGCATGCGCACGTCGCCGCCGCGCACCTGGACCGCGCCATTGCCCTCGCCGATGTCATCTGCTACAACTTGCGGCGCTCGGGCGACTGGGTGGACAGCGATGCGCTCGAGGCTAGTGCGCTGTTGGCACGGCTGTACGTCCTCGACGGGAAGCACGACGCCGCCATGGCCGTGCACGAGGAGGTCCTCCGCGAGGTCGTGGAAGACGGGGGCGAGGGAGTGTTTGACAGTCACGCACGCACGCACCTCGACCTCTTCCGCGGATGCTACCGCCGCCATGGTGGGTTTGCGCGAGAGGAGGAGTCGTACCGCGACTTGTTTGAGTCGCTGCAGGCGTGCGATCTGGATTGCAAGTGGCGCGAGTGGGGAGGCGAGGGCGACGGCGACGACGGGGGATATACGCGACCCACGGAGTGGCTCCTCGCGCCGCGCCCGCCCCACCCTCTAACCCCGCAGCACCTCGCCGAGCCCCAACCGCCCAAGCGGCCCAAGGGGCTGGGCAAGATTGCCGCCCGTCGCAGCTACGGGTGTGGTCAGGTGGGTGCCCTCCATGCTGCCATTGTCTATTAGCGACGGCGGGGTGGGGGGATCATTCTAGGAATCGTGGACGCTGACGTCACTCTCTTTGTAAGCTCTGGGCGCCGGTTCACGTACGTCACCCTCTTTGTACCGGCTCCCGTCACTTTCCTTGTAAGCTCTGGATATATGTACATGTTCGTTTTCCGTTTGTCACCGTCACTACGCTTCCGGCCGTACTCGTAATTTATGGATGGCTCGTCGTTGCGTCTGAGTGCGAGTTGCCCCGCACCGCCTCTCTGTGCGTTGCGCGGACTCTTGGCGCTGCGGACGCTGGGAGCGTAGGGTCCCGACGACACTTGCTGCGTCTGCACGAGCGCGGAAGATTCGCACGATGGAGCAAGGTGTGGTTCTGCGCAATTGCGGGAATTACGCGAGCGCGTGGGAGCGGGGCGGGAAGGTCGCGTTACGGCACCAGCATCGTGTACCCTGCGGAAGCGGTGCTAGACGGCGCACTGTAGTCTGCGTGTTGGTATGTGCTGGCTCCCAGGGAAGGTGCGTGTAGGTCACGTCCCAATCGTCCATTCCGCGTGTACCCCGCGCTGGTGATGTCTTTGGCTGGTGTGGGCGCAATGCGTCTGCAGCCCCGACTGGGTTTGGTCTATTTTCGTCGTGGGTATGGCCCCGCCCTCTTTGTCCAGCGCAAGGGTTGGGTCTTGGTATTTGTTCCGCCACTCCCCGCAGCACCTTTCTCGTCATGGCGCATCCCACGCCGAGGACCGCCGCCAAGCTAGCCAAGCTAGCCAAGCCGGCGGCAAAGAAATCGTCGTGCCCGCGGTCGCTCCCACGCGCCAAGTCCTCGGAAGTTGGGCCCGCCCGCGACCGCACCTCGCAAGGGTATAAAAAGCCTTGCAAGCGACCGCAGACTGCCGCCAACGACGGCAACGACACACGCAACACCCACCATGAATCTCCTCTCTTTCACCCTCCTCTCCCTCGCCGCGCTCGCCGCGCTCGCTGGCTCGGCACGCGCAGGCTCCGATGGTAAGTCGCGTGGGGACCCGCCCCGCTGACGTCCTCCTCGCCCTCTGACCGCCCTTCTCCTCCCCTCTCGCCCCCCACACACAGACCCAGCCCCGCCAAACACCGCCCTCTACCCCGTCTGTGTAGTCCGCTACAATCTCCCTCCACCCGATCAGAGCCAAGTCAGGGAGAAGCTCTGTCAGGGGAACTGTAGGCAGGGAAAGTGTCCGGGTGTAGAGGAGCATGGACAGTGTCGCGCTTGTCAGCAGGACCTCTGGGGGAATTTCTGGCAGTGCAGTACCATGGTTGCGTGCGATAAGACCGAGTAGAGGGCGGTGCGGACGGCGGAGTAGCGCGCGTGGTGGGCGACTGGGCAGGCATCGCCGCGAATAACACTGTATTCTCCCATTCCCGCGCGTGCCGTCGCGAGCATTCATGGCTGTACGCCCACCCGTGCGTGTCCACCTGTGCGTAACGTCTCTCTCCCCTCACACGGTCGGCAAAATCCACTCGCGCGGCGCATGGGAAAGGGACAATGGATGCATTGCGAGGTCGGGTGGACGGGATGATGGGCGGGGCGGGGCGGGGAGAGTGCCAGCCGTGTACGCCTGCGGAGGTGGTCCATTGCTTGCACGGTAGGGGTACCGTGGAGCTGATAGATTGCAAAAAAGGAAGAGGCTGATGTTCATTGAGAGCGAACGGCAAGGAGAACAAGAATTACTGGAGAGTCAAGGATGCAAACAGGCCACAGACTGGGGTTGCGAGACACGAGGGACGCGTAGCGGCGACGACGAGGCAAGTGACAAGGGCGGTGTGAGTGCGGTCAGCGCTGGTGAGCACCACGAGCACCGGTACGCGCTGGTAGTGAGCATGCTTCCCTCTTGAAGGGTGCAATTGCGATGCATGATGTGCAGATGCGCGCGTAGGTACGTGACGGAGACGGACGCGGAGAAGGACGGGGAGAGGATTACTGCGAGTGGCGCAGTGACGGCAGCAGTGGTTCCCTAGTGAGGGGAGAGGAGAGGGACGCAGAGAATTTTGCTGCATGGGTCGTTGCGAGGGCTGTTGCGTGGGTCGCGGCGTGGGACGCGGCAACAGCCTCGCTGAGCTAGGCGTGGTCCTGCGCGAGCTCGTGGCGCCAGCAGTGACGATCGCGGGCCAGACGCATGGTTCCTGCGGAAAAGGGCTGACTGCGAGGCGTGCAGCCTTGTCCTGACGACCGCGGGGGGGGGGGGGGGGGGGGGGGGGCGCGGGGTTTCGGGGGGGGGCACTTTTTTTGGGCCGGGGGGGGCGGGGGGGGGGGGGGGGGGGGGGGGGCGGGGGGCCCGTGTGCGGGGGCCACGGGGGGTGGGAGGGGGGGGGGGGGCGCACCCGGGGGGGGGGCGCCGCCCCTGGGGGCGGGGGGGGGGGGGGGGGGGGGGG